>JBBPBX010020478.1:14431-34466 GCA_038048925.1 Garcialebias charrua | reverse complement strand
CTGTATCTATATATATCTATCTATATATCTATATATATCTATATATATATCTATATATATATATATTATATATATATTATATATATATATATATATATATATATATATATATATATATATATATATATATATATATATATATATATATATATATATATATATATATATATATATATGATGTAGAATGATGAACAGAAATTCTACCATTGCTGTTCATCATTCTTTAGTTAGTAGCAGGTCACTTTTGTAAATGAGCCCTCGAGGCTCAATGAGATTTACCTGACTAAATAAAGGTTGAATGAATGAATGACTATATATATATATATACAGTATATATAAATAAAAAAATTAAGGTTCATTGATAAACTTCATCAACTCGTTTAAAAGTTCTTTTCTTTTAATTGAGGATTTTTGGGATTGAAATTGCCCCAAGGCCACACCCTGCCACAGATCTTTGGAGGACACCCCGCGTGGAGATGGTCTTCATCTGGTCTCCATGGGTCAGTCCTCAGTGCTGGTTGATCACCTTCGGTCTCACGCAGGTGCAACCCACTGAGATGAGTTTGGACTCCAGGCGGTAGTGGTAGCTGTGCCTGGCCCTGGCGTCTTGACTCGCCTCAGAACCAGCACCTGATGCAGAATGGGACGGGACTCCAGGCCCCCGTCCTCCAGTCCTTGGTGGTCCAGGCAGGTTTTGAGCAAACAGTGAGCCTGCGACAGCGCATGAGGGAACATGTTGTCATCCCTGGAGATGCTGAGGACAGAGAGGAGACAAAAAACTGTTAACAGGACTCTGAGCTTCATGAAGGACAACACACAGGAGCTGAAGCCTCACTTGTAGGTCCACGGTGAGATGGAGTCGCTGGCCAAAGAACTGACTTTTAGGCTGGGAACTAAATTGTTTGGGTCCAAACGCAGAGGGACCGTTTCTTCTGCTAATCCTTCAAAGGACTTCCTGTGTGGCTTTGCTGCTGTCTGTGGGACCACCACCACCATCATCATCAACAGGACAGCGCTGACAACCTGAGGAAGAAGAACATTCATTCATTCAACCTTTATTTATACAGGCTAGCCTCGTTGAGCCACGGGGACTCATTTACAAGAGAGACCTGTCTCACTCACACCTAGGGTCAATTTAGAGTTACCAATCAGTCTAACATGCATGTTTTTGGACTGTGGGAGGAAACCGGAGAACCCGGAGAAAACCCACGCATGCACGGAGAGAACATGCAATAACAAGTCACTTTCATCATTGTCGTCGTGAATGTCTAGCGAAGACATACTGAAACAAAAAAAATATAAACGTAAAAAACAAACTAACATTGATACTGAGGAAACACATTACATATTTTATTAAAGCAACAATAATCAAGTTTGATCATGAAATAAAGAAACATGTACTTGGGAACCAGTACAATAAATTCTCTCAATAAAAGTTAATGAGACTAACTCGAAAGTATAGACAAAATCATATTTTTAACACGCACTAAAATACGTACGTTCAGTGCAAGTGTATGTTATACATGAACACAGAATTTTAATTAAGTCATCTTTTTAAAAATTCTTAAATTTATAAAGTTGTACATTTTCTGTGACGTGGTTAGAAAAATAAAATAATAAAAAAAATAAGCTTCAAAGATATTTATTGTCAATATTGTGCATCTGTATTATTCTAATTTTATGTCCACTAAAATTGCAGCACAGAAAAGCCATAACAATAAAGAAATACATTATATAAAAACTGGAGCGTGAGATCGATAGGCGGATAGGTGCAGCATCCGCAGTGAAGCGGGCGCTGTACCGGTCTGTCGTGGTGAAGAGAGAGCTGAGTCAAAAGGCAAAGCTCTCAATTTACCGATCGATCTACGTTCCCACCCTCATCTATGGTCATGAGCTTTGGGTTATGACCGAAAGAACAAGATCTCGGATACAAGCGGCTGAAATGAGTTTTCTCCGCAGGGTGTCTGGACTCTCCCTTAGAGATAGGGTGAGAAGCTCAGTCATCCGGGAGGGACTCGGAGTAGAGCCGCTGCTTCTCCACATCGAGAGGAGCCAGTTGAGGTGGCTCGGGCATCTGGTTAGGATGCCTCCTGGACGCCTCCCTGGTGAGGTGTTCCGGGCATGTCCCACCGGGAGGAGACCCAGAGGAAGACCCAGGACGCGCTGGAGGGACTATGTTTCTCGGCTGGCCAGGGAACGCCTTGGGATTCCCCCGGAGGAGCTGCTCCAAGTGGCTGGGGAGAGGGAAGTCTGGGCCTCCCTACTTAGGCTGCTACCCCCGCGACCCGACCCCGGATAAGAGGAAGAAAATGGATGGATGGATGGATTATATAAAAACAACTATTAAACTTTGGTTTTTGTTTCTGCCTACCGTAATATCTGGTGGAAATACATTTCATAAACAATATTAGACATACAACCTTACCATCTACATTTTAAAATTGTGTAATAATATTATGATCACAGTTATATTAGTTGCAGTGCAAACCATAAAATAATCTTGACATAAATATGGTTTCCCCTTACTTACCTTGTTTCCAAAACCTGAATGGGAGTCTCCCCAAATTCACTTCTTCTCAGACCTTCCCCAAAGTCATCATCTCTGCATAAAAACATATAATGTAGTTCAAACAATAATCAGATATTCTTTTCAACACATTTATCACACAATGACAAATTTATCTAACATATCAAAGCATTTAGGATGATTTAAAAAATAGCATCAAACAGCCATCTTCCATCCTGTTCTGCTGCTAGAAGTAAAATTTGAACTTTTTATGCTCTCCTTTCATCCTGCTTCACTGCATGCTCATGTCCGCAGCAAACTCGTCCACCCCACCGCAAGTTTTACAGATTTTATTCCAAAAATTAATGATTTTTGAGGCCCTTTATACAGGTAAACGTCCAAAGAGGTTGAGATGTATGCATCAACAACATTTATTGTGTAGTAGAACTAACAGACTTTTCGATTATGAACACCAAATGATCTGCAGACAATATGCTAATTGCTAGTTGTTGTGATCATGCATCTCTTACACAGACAGCACAGTTACAGTACTTTCATCATATCTGCTTGCTGATCCACAATACAATAAGTTAGGATAACTAAATGTACGTATCGAAACAATACTGAGGTTGAATGAGTTAGCTGCTGCCATTAGCATCACGTCAGCTGTAGGCCGGAAAACGGTTTTAGCCTGTTGTAGATAATTTCATGGCATTTGCGCTATCACATGATTCAAGCAAAGACACTTACTTTTCAAGCAGGAAAGTTGCTAACTCTGCATCGCTTGGCAATCCTTTGAGCACTCGAAGCTCTCGCCACCTCCGCCATCTTGAAACAGCTACTGTTTGAGACGGGAGCGTGCCCGGCTGCTGCGCGCTGCAGCTGGGAGAGGCGGGGGGAGGGCGGGGGAAGCTCGTTCATGAAAATAACTCTGTTTTTATTGGCTGGTCAAACACGGCCCGCTCTGGTTTTTATAAATGCTATTTTAACCACCGGGAGACGCCAGAGGAATATAGTATTTCTCAAAGATTACCTGTTTAATATCACTCTGTCAAAAAATAGTGACAGAGAGAAGAAATATGTTTATAAAAAAAGCTACATACTGCAACTTTAAGAGAACACAACATGAATTGAATCTTCATACATATTAGAGCTCACATATAGAGACACATTTACATATTAGATTAATGACACACACACAGCTAGAAATCATTAGCGATCAATTAGTGTAGTTGCCCACAGTCTGCTAAAATTCTACTAATAACACAGCAAACTAAGAGTTTGCAAACTGCACAAGACTAGGTCAGTGCAGCAACCTTGAACACCATGGTAACGAGCTAGAAGCAGCTAGTCTAATCTTGAAACATCCAATTGGAACACGACAAGATGCAAATATCAGAAGAACACACTATCACAGGGCTGAGCACTTTTGAGGGAACACCACGGAGGAAGGTTCTGTATATTCTGCTCCCATTTATATGCATATAAATGTATTTTATGTCTGTACTCTGATTAATCATAACCCTTTTGCCTGTCTTAATAAATACTTTTTTATACAAGTTCTCTCTCTCTCTCTCCTTTTGAGCACGTCTAAGAGTTTAAGACTCTTCAAAATGGTGACCCGACGTTCAGGAGGGGGAGACAGACGACGGAGCAGCTTCTGGCAGCCTGCAGAGTTGGGCCTCATAGCTGAAGGTAAGACGTGCCTCTTTGGTTTAAACCACAAAACGTCTATTTGGCCATAAATAAAATTTTAGTCATCTCTGCATTTGGCCAAGACCTGTCTCGGATAAAGACAGTTTGATAAGCTAAATATGTCCGTTCTGGCCATTTCTGACAGCTGGGTTCGGTTTAATCAGACGCTCTGGGCTTCGCCCCAAACCGGAAGTGGGCTCTCGGAACCACTCGGGACCGTTCGGCCGGGTTCGGGCCGAGCCGCGTGTGTGGGGCGCGTGTTCGTTGGTTTTGGTTTCATGTGTGTCGTCTGTACGTCGTTAATATTTTATTACTTACTTTTTGGGGACAAACGTGGTCGATTCGGCTCGTCAGTAGTTTTTTGCTGCTGCTGGTTTCACGGGGGCGGGTTTTCCGTCTAGTGACCAGAGGGGGATGCAACAGCTCATTGGCTAGTTTCGTTTCACGTTTCCGGGTACGTTCGATTATCAGTAGCTGGAATCGGCGGTCCGTCTTGTTTGCACGTATGTACGTTTAGGAATTTCTCGGTTCCGATGCGTCACTGCGTGAGTAGACGGCCGTTGCCGCTTGTTTGATATCGTAACGTTTTCCCGATGCCCGGTGTCAAGTCAAGGGGACACACCGGAAGTCACTGGGAGAGTGAACCTCCGTGTCTCTGTGTTTCTCGGGAACTCACCGGAGTCACGTGGGAGGTGAAAACACCTTTGGGGTGCCCTGCGTCGGCTTTGCTACCTGACGTGGTGGAACTCGCCCTGGAGGTGCGACCGTGGGCGGTCTGAGAGGGGAAGCACGCTCATTATTTAAATGCAGTGGTGCTGATTGGTTGTTGTTTAATTCGTTTTATTAAGTGTTCTGTTTTGTTCGTGCTGCATTGGTAATTAAGGGGAAAAGGGGGAATGTGTTTTGTGTATACTCACACTGCATGAGTACAAGTTGTTCTTAATTGTTTGTGTTGACTCAGAGTGTTTTGTGATTTTTCTTTTTGGAGGAATGAAAATTGGAAGAACTGTTTTAAGAACTTGAATTAGACTTTTAAGTTATATAGGCATATTTATAGGTCACAAGGAAAATAATTGAAAATAAATTAAAGGGGACCTCAGATGTATTTTTTTAAATTTTATGGTATTTCTGTGGGATATCCAGACCCTATTCCTTCAATTTAATGCACAAAATAATTATTAGATAATCAATTATACCCTTTTTAATTCTGCCATTTTTAACTTTCGTTTTGAACGACCGGTTTCTGATAGAAGTTCTGAAGTCCACGCCCTTCAACGATCTGTTTACGCCCTCTGTAACAGCCAGTATCTGTAATGTGTTGTTGTTTTAAAATTAGCTCTTTTTTTATTACTCATTTGACTTACTGTTAGTGCTAGCTTAAGATAACTTACCGAAACCCGTCTGAGCGCGCCGCAATTTGCTGCTCCTTTTAGCATGAGACCACCCGAATCCGATGCTAATGTTAGCTTGTTCCTCTTCCGGTGTTCGCCAGCTCCGCTCGTTGCACGCGGAGATTTTGGGAGTTATCGCTGTTCCAGTCAAGACAACACAAAGTTCACCAAGTGTCTCCCGTAAATTAATCCGTAAGGAGAAGGTCCTCGCTGCTGCGAGGCTGCTGCAAGGCTGCAACGAGGCTGTACAGTTGAAGCTCCGCTCCATCCGCCAGAAGCAGTGTCCCGTTGCCGCCGGTCCCTATGCCGGGAGTCCGCTCGTTTAATTTTTGCCGGCTGCGCGTTGGGAGCGATCGCAAATACACTAAAAATTGAACTAAAACATAAAAATAACAATTATACTTTATTTATAAAGCCATTTAAAAAAAACACAGCTGCAACAAAGTGCTGTACACATGAAATTAAGAACATATAAACAAAAGATGAGATGAAATCATGAAAAACAACAGTCATGTGTTTAATACAGAAGTGGGTTGAGCCTAACCAGGGGTTGCTAGGTGAGGGGCTGGACTCAGGTTTGAGGTGATTGGCTACGGCTTGTGACGTCAATAACTGCAGGAAGTGTGAATCCAGGTGTATTTATCAAAAATAAATAAATCTACTTAGAGTAAATAAACCACTGGGTGCATTTTTTTGGCACAAGGACTGTTTTTTTATGAAGTAAATACCCAAAGTTGAGTAAAAAAAAAACATTGAAAAGTGAATTTTGCATGTGTGGTCCCCTTTAACAAGAAAAAACCTTGAACAATCTCTGAGATGGAAAATGCTAGATAAAATTTTAACAAACCCCACATTATATGGACCATATACTGTAGCTACTTACGGTACAGATAAAAAATAAAAGATAAAAACTAGGACAAGCTAAAACTAGGACAAGCTATCTGAGGATTAAATAATCACTACTGTACTGACAAGACATAGGCAGTAGATAATGCAGAAATGATAAAACAAAACATTGAGGCGCTGAAGCAGAACAAAGTTTTATTTAGATAATTTAATAGATTAACAAATGTAGAACCGAACGTATCATACTTGTATTTTCTCATATATAAGAAGCAGAGAAATTTGATTACCGATTGGGAAGACATACTGTTTTGGGAATAACTCCAGTGAATCAATGTACACATCTTGTGAGCGTTGACCGGAAGGAGGGAGGCAAAAGACAGTAGTTTCCTGTACAGCCTGAGTATAATGGAGACCCCTAATGGACGAAAAAAGGTACTGCAGACAGAAGCGTAATAATTTCTAGAGAAACCAAAAACAGGTCGGAGTCACTTTTATTTGTAATTTAATTTAGTCATCCAGTTGGGTTATTTGTTCTGAAACATTTAATAAAAGTAAAAGGATGCCGGTACAGATTTTAATAACTGTTTGGAGTCAGATGAATAAAAGAAGAGAACGGGAGGGGCTGACAACCTCTCTCTCCCCTGAAACGTGTACAACACAAAACATTTAATTAAATGGGCACACATAGAGGGTATTAAAGCTCCACTGACATCATCTTTTAACTTTCCATAAAATGGCACAACATATATATATATTAAGATTGACCCCTGATCGTTTCTGCTAAAACAATGTTAAATTAATTAGAATTCCTCTCGCAAATTGTTTAAAATTAGCGCCGTTTTTTTAACACGATAAATAGGGTTTTCACCGTCGCAGGATGATGACGTAATGACAAGGAGCGTCTCTACTGCGCCACTTGAAAACAATGGAGGAGCTACAAACTCGATCCGTCCAATTTAGCCATTTAAAAGTTAATAATTTAGCGGATTGTCTTCAGAGAAGCCAAAGTTATTTCCAGTAAACAGCAGGTTATAATGTTTTTCAGCTCCTGCTGGTTTTTGGAGACTTCCACTTCATGAGGTGAGCTGCTGTGTGTGGTTACATGAGCTGCATGTGGACGAGGCAGAGAACATGTACATCATCTCCACAGCACTGAAATGGTAATATATTAGTTAATGTTTCTAATAATTATTCAACATTATTAGTTATTAGTTTGTGTACAAAACAATTTGCACAGGCTCCTGCAGCTGTTGATTATTTTGCTTCAATTTGTCAGCTTTGTTATTTAATCCAGTCAACATGTTTACAATATTTCATATTTATTTTTCTATTTAATTTGGACATCACTTGGTGTTATAGTGGTGTATCATTAAAATGATGGAAATACTGTACATGACATTAGTTTGACCCATTGTCTTAATATACAGTATACTGCATATAATATATACTGTGTGTGTCTGTGTGTTTCATCATCAATTCACAGAAATATCTTCACCTGAAGAGTGCACCCAGGTGGTGGAGAACAAACCTTGAATAGAAACTAGACAGATGTCCTCTGCATCCAGACCTACAACACCTGGACATCAACGAGGGGTGGACGAGGAGGGTGTTGGAGTCTGAAGAAGTTCTGATTTTGCAGATTTAGTCAGAGTCAGAGTCAGAGTCAGAGAGAATTTATTGTCATTTGCACCGCATGTAGTACATGTGTTGAAAACGAGATTATGTACACAGGGTCCCAGTTACATCCAACAACAAATGCAAGAGAAATACAATAATAACATCTAGGATTAACTAAGAGAGACATCACATCAGCTAGTAATACACTAAGCCCTAATGTAGTAGAAAAACATCATTATAAACAGCAGCACGAACATGAGCAGATGGTCACAGATGAACGCAGCAACAAGAAACAGATCAGTACAGTATCAGTATGATGTGACATTTTGCAGTGTTTATTCTTATTATTTATTTATTCATGAGTCTGACAGCCTCAGGGTAGAAGCTGTTTCTCAGTCTAGTGGTTCTACATTTGATGCTCCTCAACCTCCGTCCCGAGGGGAGTGGTGCAAAGAGTGAGTGTGCTGGGTGAGTGAGGTCTTTCATGATGCAGGTGGCTCTTTTTCTGCATCTGGAGGTGTAAATGTCTGTGATGGTGGGGAGACTGACTCCCACAGACTTCTGTGCAGCCTTCACCACTCTCTGTAGAGCTTTTCTCTCTGCAACTGTGCAGCCTCCATGCCACACGTTGATGCTGGAGCACAGGACGCTCTCCACTGCACACCTGTAGAACGAGGTGAGGACTGGGCTGCTCAGACCGGCTCGTCTCAGCCGTCTGAGGAAGTAGAGTCTCTGATGACCTTTCTTGATCAGGCTGGTGGTGTTATTGCTCCAGCTGAGGTTATCATTCAAGTGTACACCCAGGTATTTGTAGCTGGAGACCACCTCCACCGCAGATCCACCTATATACAGTGGGGTGTGGGTGTGTTTGTTCCTTCTGAAGTCCACAATCATCTCCTTCGTCTTCTTCACATTCATGTGAAGGTTGTTCTCTTTGCACCAGCTCTCCAGATGTTCCACCTCCTGTCTGTAGCTGGATTCATCATTATCTGTGATGCATCCCACCACAGCTGTATCATCTGCAAACTTAACAATATGACAGCCTGGATGTGTGGCTATACAATCATATGTGAGCAGAGTGAACAGAAGAGGGCTCAGCACACATCCCTGAGGAGAGCCAGTGCTGAGGGTGATGGTGGAGGAGGAGAAGTTGTGGATCTTCACGGACTGTGGTCTGTCTGTTAAGAAGTCTAAGACCCAGTTACAAATAGAGGGGCTTAGTCCAAGTGTGGATAGTTTGTCTATCAGAGTTTGGGGGATCATGGTGTCATTTACAGCTGTAAAGTGTCATTTTTAAGGAGCTGATGAAGTCAAACACCACTTGTTGATATTGTTGCGGTTCAAAAGTTGAAGGGAAGCTCTGAAACGAATGTGCAAGTTTTAGGCAGGTTTATTGTACATTATAAGAATAAACCTTACAGCGACCAACAGACCTCTCACCGAGCACAAGTCCAACACACACACATCTTCGAAGGCGGACCACGGTTTTATACCTCTAGATGACGTCATCGCCTCGTGGGACCAATCCTGGAACCGAACCGCCTTGGAACCGCCCTAGAACTTTTCTACTCTGTGAGTGATCCGCCTCTCAGCCAACAAGCTACCAGCTCTGTATGTCAATCATCCAGTGTTGTGTCTGTTGTATTATGCAGGCGTGTAACTGAAAAACTCTTCCCTATTGGAAATAAAACCCGTAAATAAAGGTTCCATCTTGAATATATTTTCACATTATATGGTGGAATTAAGTGAACATAAATCATAACGCATAATATGTGTGCTTCAGGTGTAATACTGATATACATATATTTCAATATATTTTAAACTCTATTTTTTTTGATAATCTGTTCATATTAATGTTTCCCCATAGGTTTTCATATATTTGATAATATGGGATGGTTTTACTTTAATAAAATGTTTTTTTAACATTCACCAATTTTGTTTTTACTAAAGTACTTTCTGTGAGTTGTAGATGAACGAATGAAATTAAAACAGATACACAAATATTCTCACAAAGAATAACTCAACACTAACAGATAATATAGTGTACTACTGTAACTTTATTTACACATAACTACATAAACACTTGGTTCATTGTTATCCTTTTTTTTCAAACAATATGTTCATTTGAACTGTCAGAAAAAATATTAAATTTATATTTTCATTGATTCATTTTCATGTCAATGCTCTGGCAAGTTGTAGTATTTCTGTAGTATTTCTGGTGTAACGTTGTCGCGGTCACTCAAGCACCAGACGTTCTGCTTCAGCCAACGCTTTATTCAAGTACACAAAACAACAGGCCAGTAAACTCAGAGTCACTGTTTGGCCGTGACCCACGCCAGAACTCCTCAGCCTCACAACAGGTGCTTCCAGCTTCTTCACAGAACCGCCACCTGTGTCCACTCTTCAGGTGAAGATATTTCTGTGAATTGATGATAAAACACACAGACACACACAGTATATATTATATGCAGTATACTGTATATTAAGACAATGGGTCAAACTAATGTCATGTACAGTATTTCCATCATTTTAATGATACACCACTATAACACCAAGTGATGTCCAAATTAAATAGAAAAATAAATATGAAATATTGTAAACATGTTGACTGGATTAAATAACAAAGCTGACAAATTGAAGCAAAATAATCAACAGCTGCAGGAGCCTGTGCAAATTGTTTTGTACACAAACTAATAACTAATAATGTTGAATAATTATTAGAAACATTAACTAATATATTACCATTTCAGTGCTGTGGAGATGATGTACATGTTCTCTGCCTCGTCCACATGCAGCTCATGTAACCACACACAGCAGCTCACCTCATGAAGTGGAAGTCTCCAAAAACCAGCAGGAGCTGAAAAACATTATAACCTGCTGTTTACTGGAAATAACTTTGGCTTCTCTGAAGACAATCCGCTAAATTATTAACTTTTAAATGGCTAAATTGGACGGATCGAGTTTGTAGCTCCTCCATTGTTTTCAAGTGGCGCAGTAGAGACGCTCCTTGTCATTACGTCATCATCCTGCGACGGTGAAATCCCTATTTATCGTGTTAAAAAAACTGCGCTAATTTTAAACTATTTTCGAGAGGAATTCTAATTAATTTAACATTGTTTTAGCAGAAACGATCAGGGGTCAATCTTAATATGTATATATGTTGTGCCATATTATGGAAAGTTAAAAGATGATGTCAGTGGAGCTTTAACACGTAGCACAATGGAAGTTAAGTTTGATATTGGCTTGTATGAATTATGGACATTAAAAGCAACAAGATGACAGATTGGGGTTTGAAGAATAAATAATAATAATAAAAAGGGAATAGCCCTCACAAACAGGTCCTGAATAAACACATCTTTATTTGAATCGATATTTTTCTATTGAGGACAAAGAGTGAATCGCAATTTATAACAAATGGAGGATTGGACTTTAAAAAATCGACTAATAGTTCTATACCTGGAACAACAGGCCAAAATGAACAAGCCCATATTTTGACTTTGAATAAATGAGCCACTGAGCTTAACAATTTCAAATTGACAATTTAGGAGGGCATCCCGCGGTGCAGTTTAGACATGAAAATTATACACAATACATAAATAAATCCAAAGAGAGGGCAGATCTTAGAGGGCTCAAGGAATTGGCTAATTCTCAAATATACTAGGAATGGGGTATTAGAAAACAATACCTGATACAGTATTTTCTGAAATAAAAGTGGGCTTCAATATTTTTGGTTTCAGGTTAAACTGATGATTTCACTTTTAGGTAAACTAATGTTTTGGATCTGTTGTGCAGATCAGATTAAAAGATGCCTCTGTCGAAGGATCCATAATAAAGCTCGCTAACAGAAAATTAATTTGATCCTGGTCTGTAATGATTTTTATTTTTTTCTATTTTTTGTAGTAGCCTCACCGGACAGAGTGCGTGGAACGGGAAGAGTGAGTCTGATGGATCCCACCACATGTTTGCAGAACACATGGTCGTACATGCATTAGGGTAGGGACTATATCCAAAACACATGCAGCATCTGACTTTTGAATCTCAGCTACTGTGGTTATTGATCGGATCGGATCAGATTTAATATGAATGTGTGTCCAGAACTGGCTCACTGTGACTTCACTGAGAACAACAACAACATGGCTGGACTCAAATGCAGCCTTGCTCAAAGAACTTTCGAGGGGCTTATACAAGAACAACTGAAATCAAGGCACCGAAAGAAGGGCAGTGCACTGGACTGTCATCAAAGAACAAAAGACTGTCCACAAAAACTTTCAGCCAAGCAGAGACAAAGACTTTGTCAAAGAACTGTCAAAATACGGTCATCAAGCACAAATGGCCGGAACATGCCGTCCGGATTTGAGGGCGTCCGGGACGGGAAAATCAGCTCAGTGACATCACACTGGAGACTGGTACAAGACACGGCTGAATACATTCTCCAAAAGAAAAAGATGAGGAGAACGGTCCTGAAGTCACCCATTTCAGCAGTCCGGCGAAGGCCGCACCCCATATTGATCTGTGAGGATCTGTCAATGATCTTAGTATCAGGGATCAAATCTACAGTTGCTATGATAAATTTTTAAATGAAACACATATGCACATTTAGGACCTGCCAGCGCGGGCCTCGTGAATTCTTAGTTAGACTGTACTTATGTGGGTCTGACGAGTTACTTTTTCTGGTTCCAGTAACTCTGTGGTGAAGCTTAAAGATGACAAGGGAAATGATCCCAGCTCCTGACCCTAAAACGGGTTAAAACATAGATTTTTTGGCAGGTTAAATTGGCTTATCCATATACATTCATACAATTTTTTAGAGCTGAAGAGAGGGTAGCAGGTGTCCTTCGCAGAGTGCATGTCGGGAGTCTGATTTGCAACGACAGATACACTTGAGTAAATATTTATAATCTTGTGGAAAGTGGTGATACTTCAGATCACCTTTAGCCATGTGGGTTTTGAACCCAAATTAGAGGTGGCAGTAGGCCGGGCCTTGGGGAAACATTTTTCTGGAATCCTGACGGAGAATGGTAAATTTAAACACTGTTTCCAATTTGACGACCAAATAACTTTTGCGTGCAGACTTCAGGATTGAAACAAGGGAAGAGTGTTGTTTCATGAGGGTGAGAGGTTGACAAATGTTCCTAAAAATAGAGAGGTTGAATTTGGTCCTGAAAATAACTAGGTTGATAAGGGCTCCTAAAATTCCTAGAAATAAAAATACTTCCAAATTAACTAATAGAGGGTAAATACATTTTACTATATAAAGCGTAATAAGGAGAACTGATAAATTGGCGTTAGAAACTAAATCCACTTGCGTCGATGTTGAGCGCGACGTCAGTCTTGAACGTTTATTTTCTTTACTCAGGTCATGGAGGGAGGAGTATCGGTGTAAGCATATTCTTAAATAGGAAGACAACTTAGGAAAAGGTTAGTTCATACAGAGGTTTTAGATTTGGAATGAATGAAATCGTCACTCATACAGCATGAGGCATCTTAAAGGTTTATATGAGCAATTAACAACAATGTTTTTTCCTCTGTGAACTGTGTGTGAAGCAGATCTCTAGGATGGGGGACGCCCCTTGGAAATGTTTCCTGGCCTGCAGGCTCAAACCACTCAAACCTGAAGTGGAACTGATCAGAGGATTGAGTTATGACACTGTTTTATACACCGTTGACTTGACTGGACTACAGGTGACTTATTGACTCAGGAATAAGGTGTATAGAACCACAGGTGTACAATGTTTTGTGAATTCTGTATTTCCACTGCATGCCATGTTACTTTTATGTGTAATTTCTGCTATAAGCTGAGTGAAAAGGTACAGTATTTTTGTAAGTATGAACCGTCTCAGACTACTCATAATCAACCCTAATGAAGATTAAGCCTCTCCTAAACTCTACTAACATGCATGATTCTTTCTTTGTAATACGATTTAAATTTTATTGAGAGTTTGTTTGTGGCGGAGATAACGTTGCCCCCAACAGGCGGATCTAGGACTGTACCCCCTTGAACTGGGTGAGGATGGAATTTTATTTTATTTGAACAATTTTTATTATCACTATTGAAAATATTAGCTTACTTCATTGAGATTAGAGGATAACAAGTATGATTGATTCATCATTGATACGTAGATTGTGCTCGTTAGGAGTCAACCAGGCCTTCACCAATCTCTTAGAGGAGTAAAGTGGGTTAAACCAAGAAGGCCCTATGTTTAGTCTAACAATTCGAAGCTTGTGGTCTAGAGTTTCTCAACAGATTCCAAAGGAGGCAAGACCAGATGGTCCTGGTCAGTATGAACCAGTACGAGGTCACTGAACGCACATCCCAGACAGTGCGTGGGAATGCCAGGGGATCCACACGGTTCCATCTCAGTGAACGTGCTGCAGCCAAAGAGTCCCACCATCCTCTGAACCCGTTCGAGGCGGCCCTGGTGGAGCATCAGGGCTAAAGTGCTCCCCATTGCATCTGGAGCAGGTGGGGTGCACGTCGAACGAGTGGTGCAGGTTCTTCATCCTTGATCCAGCGGTGCATCTTCATCCCTGAGGAAGTGATCCAGTGTCGTTTGGGGTTTTCCTTTCTTACTTCCTGTGGAGGAAGTGAAACGTGGAAGACACGTCATTCAGTGTTCTGGGCATGCAGTTTCCTGTGGAAGTGATCTGGTCCTGATGAGGTGATCTGCGTCTTGAGAAAAAGCATCCTGAAATTTCTATGTTGTAGCCTTCTGAGGGAAGGGGGCTACAGCGGTCGTGCAGAGTGTCGCAGAGGGAGGCATCCATCACTCTGCGCAGCAAGAGGAGCCAAGGAGGGAAGATTATCCATCCTGTTGGGTTGGGGCAGTTGCTTGCCAGTGGATCGGGGAAAAATGAACGAAGTACCAGCTGGTTTATCATCTTGAGCAATCTGCAGCCCAAAAAAGGGGTGGTGACGTGTCAACATCTCAGCTGCCGTTGAAGGAGGGCGGCATTCAGAAAGATCTAAGAAGAACAAAACTCAGCGTGTTTTTATTAAATCAAAAGGACTAAAACGGTGTTTTAAATTGTAAAGGTGTTTCTACTCTCTTGAATTCTTAAAAGCATCAGTATTTGGGGTATCGGTAAATCAGTTAAATTTTAAACTGTAAATCTCACATTTAAAGGATCACACATTTAAATTAGATTTTAGACTTTACCTTGGAGTTTTGAATTAGTGTTACACTTTATACTCTACATTACTAATCTTATCTTGGAGTTGATTTAGCTGTCAACTATTTGTTGCCATATTTTAACTTTTATTCACATTCAACATTTTTCCTACTTTCATAAGGTTAGAGGTCAAGTTCAGAACACAGCAACACATAGTTTTACTTACAGCCAGGTCTAATTTTTAAGGGATTGGGTTACAGTCTTCACTTTCAGGTTTTACCTTTACGGTGGACGGGTTGAAATTTGATTCACATTTTACAATTTAAGGTTTGAACAATAAAACGTTTAAGGGTTTTTCTCGATTTCAAGGTTTAGGGTTTCAATCTGGTTTCAAAGTTCATTGTGAGTATGGTGTGTTGCTAACTTTCCGTTGCAGGTCCGGATCCAGTGATTACTATGTAAAAAAAAAAAAAGGAGAAAGAAGATTTTGTAAACTTTGAGTGTATTGGGTTGCATTAATGTGTTTGGACTTTTAACAATGATTTTTCTTGCATTTCATTACCGTTTCAGGTTTCCCATTTTTCAACTGCATACTGATTTTGGGGTTCATTCAAATCTGTTCACGACTGTTCATCATGGCTAATGGACATAACAGGATTCTCATAACAGGGTGTGTGATGGTGAGGCTGATGGCTTCAATCATTCTGCTGTTAGTGTTTTGCTGTGTTATGCCAGGTCATCCTAGAGGTCGTCCGTCATCCATCCGAGGGACATGGGGGATGTTCCCAAGGTTTGAGCGTGGTCTGGTTGTGGTGAATTGTACAGGCTGTTTATAATCTTTAAACTTTTTGGTTTACTTCTTGCGCTTTGAAGTTGATCCCAGCTTTTACTATTTAGGACTATTCATATTTTCTTCAGCTTTGATGAGTTTTATGCTTTTTGGGTAACTTCAATACATCTTAGGCTCAAGGATGGTTAGGGGCTGAGTCTGCTTTTACTGTCGTAAGGACGCTTTTACAGCGTTGAAGGGTTTGTTTTATTTTAATTTACTGTTGAGGGGCTTTCAGGTTTAATCTTATTCTTTACTATTTTTTGAGGGTTGATTCTTCTTTTTCTTTTGGCTTTTCACCCTTCAATTGCAGCACCTACAGGTCTGAGGATGAGTGTCAGCGTATGAGTGTCGGGACAGACTGGGGGACCACATGCGGGCCAAGAGAGGGTGGTGGGGTCGCAGGTGTCTTAGTCTGCTCCCGGGGCTGGTCGTGAGTTTGCTTGGGGGTTTAGATATTGTAGTGTGTTGTAGATTTTTCGGGTGCTTTATGTTTTAGCGTTTTTGGAGTCAGATGGAGGTTGGGTTAGGATGTGGTGGTTGTATTTTTTGGATTTTAGTGGTGTTTGTTTCTGGTGTCAGATGGGGTGTTTGTGGCTGTGTTTTATAGGTTTTTGTGTGTTGGTGGGTGTTGGTTTGGGGTCTCTTTTGGGGGTTCCGGATGGAGTCCTACAGGTTGTTTTGACCTATCTTCGATTGGTCAAGAGAGGGAATGAAGGGTTATGACACTGTTTTATGTGGCTCTTTAGCTTAAATATAGTTACCAGCATAGATTGAAATAAGGAGAGATTTAAGAGGAATATAGGGAGAGGTTAAGAGAGGAAGTTATCTATCTTGAGTTTAACCAGATGACACTTTCCATCCGACTTCTGCTAAATCCAGGTACGTTTGTAAACGCTGACTCATTACCTTGAAGACGATTAGTCTGATAAAGAGATGGCACCAGCCTTTCAGGCGTACAGAATCGTTGCAGATCCAGTACGTCCGAATCGGTTCTCGTTTACGTTTCAACGTCTCCTGGGATCAGTGTCGATCATCAGAAAAGGTGTCAGCTCCTGGTTGACTTCAAGATAACTTATTCCAGAAAGGAATTTAATTCAAAGTTCTGAGCTTGTACGCTCGGTTCGAAGTGGGCTCATAACAACATGTTATTAGTCCTTAACTGAATGACGTGTCCTTAGCGTGTGACTGACATTCATCCAGCTCTTTGGGACAACCTCATGTCTTGAAGTCCCCAGCAAAAACTGAACGTTCACCAAAGCAAACGTTTTTTCTAAAAGTGTTGAGAGCAGAAAACAGTCTTCTGATTGGTCAGAAGGGAAGAGAGGAGAAACAGAGACACGTCAAAGGGTTCACTTTTACGTTATCAGAATTCAAGGTGAGAGTCAGAGCAGAGTGAAAATGTTTTGGAAAAGACAGAGAGTACTGGAGTCATTCTCATGAAAACAACGGATTAACTGTCTTCTGCCTTTCTAAACAAAACGGCCGGGTCTCTTTGACCTGAGCCTTCAACTTTCACATGTCAATGTCAATGTCAATTTTATTTATATAGCACATAAAAACAACCGAAGTCGACCAAAGTGCTTTACAGTTAAAAAAATAAAAACAGAGTAAAATGCATGTAGTGCCACTAAACATAATAAAGCTATCAGTAAATGCAACAACAATAAAATCTGCTCAAAATTTGATCTCACATTCTGCAAGGATCAAATGCCAAGTAAAAGAGATGAGTCTTAAGTGAAGATTTAAAAGTGTCAACAGTCTGAGCGCTCTTTACTTTCTCAGGTAAACTGTTCCACAGTTTTGGAGCAGCAACCGCAAAAGCCCGATCACCTCTGGATTTCATTTTGGATCTGGGGACATCTAAGAGAAACTGGTTGGTAGACCGGAGTGCTCTTACAGGAGTGTAGATATTAATAAGATCACATAAATATGACGGGGCCAGACCTTTTAAGATTTTAAAAACAAGCAATAAAATCTTAAAATCAATCCGATAGTGGACAGGGAGCCAGTGAAGGGATGCCAGGACAGGGGTTATGTGTTCATATTTTTTAGTTGAAGTTAAAAGACGAGCTGCTGCGTTCTGGACAGATTGTAAACGATGCAAAGATGATTTGTCTAAACCAACATACAGTGAATTACAATAGTCCAAGCGAGAAGTAATAAAAGCGTGAATCACCTTTTCAAGGTCTCTGAAAGAGAGACAAGACTTCACCTTGGCAATGAGTCTTAGCTGGAAGAAACCGGATTTAACTACAGCATTTATCTGTTTGTCTAACTTAAAAGCACTGTCAAAAATAACTCCCAGATTCCTGACATTGGAGTGGCTGTATGAAGCCAAGGGGCCAAGAACATTTAGGGTGTTACATTTGCCAAAGCTGATGGCTTCCGTTTTATTTTCATTTAGATTTAGAAAATTAAGTTTTAACCATATTTTAATGTCATTCAGACAGTCCAGGAGCAGTGGACACAGTGATGTTTCACATTACAGAATAACATAGCATAAAAACATATGTGATCATAAGACATATTGTAAATTACAACACTGCTCATGAATAAACACAGGTGATGCTCTGATTATATTTGTGTTAGCAAAAAATCAAAGATCGAAATAGTCTCTTTTGGTGACTATGTTCTCAGATTACAACTAATAAAATAAATTGTGTTAAAAGTCTGTTTACTGAAAGGTCAGCAAAGGTCATCACTGGAACAGTTCAAAAATACAAAGGTGTATCAGAGCGGGCACGGTCATGCCCACTACACAGTTATAACATTGTAAACAGATACGAAGATGAGAGATCTGAAGCTCAATAATATTTAATAGTTTTATTTTTCTGTTCTAGCAGAGTGAATGTGTTTATTTTAATAAGTTTTTTATGGTTTATATTTTTAGAGCTGATTTTTTTGTTTATTTAATTTGAGATGTGGGCGAGTTGACATCGTTTCAATGGGGGTGTGGGTGGGTAACAGAGGAGAAGTAGCAGAGAGGTGTGGAGGACTACAACTCTGCTTCCTGGACTGGCCCTTGGGTTGTCAATAGTTTTGGGATAAACAAAATCAGCCATATTTCTAGAAAGAAGAGCGGCTCCATCCAAAGTGGGATGGATGCCATCTCTCTGGTTTTCCAGACCAGGTTTTCCTCAAAAAGAACTCCAGTTATCTATATAGCCCACGTCGTTGTCAGAACACCACCTGGACACCTGTCAGAACACCACCTGGACACCCAGCGGTTGAACAACGACATACAGCTAAACAGGTCATCGCTGGGCAGGTTGGGGAGGGGGCCAGAGAAAACTACGGAGTCCGACAGGGTTTTAACAAAGTCACACAACAAAGCAACATTAATTTTAGTGACCTCCGATTGGTGTATCCAGGTGTTATTACTGCCGACGTGAATAACAATCTTACCGTATTTAGCCTTAGTCAGCAGTTTCAGATACGATTCACTGTCGCCTGCTCTGGCTCCCGGAATGCATTTGACTATGGCCGCTCGAGTCCTTAAAGTCACGTTTCGTGTACACAATTTTGTTCCACCACATGCACCACACGAGTCCCTAAAGTCACGTTTTGTGTACACAATTTTGTTCCACCACATGCACCACACGTGGTGCATATGGCAAATAAAGAACCTTGACCTTGATTATTGAGTATGAACTTTGGTGGGGAACAACAAACACACTTGATAATAGTGCTGGGCGATATGGAAAAAAATCATATATCACAATATGGACTTTTTTATATAACGATATATATCACGATATATACAACACGATGTGTGTGTGTACAGGAAAAATTTGGACCAAAGTTTTAAATTTAAATTTTATTATTTTACTACAAATACAGTTACAATTATAAGAATGTGAACAAAAAGAACAAGGAAATTTGGACCAAAGTAATAATAATAATAATAATGAATTTAATTTATAACGCACTTTTCATTAATGAAAATCTCAAAGTGCTACAAAGTACAACAAAATTAAATGTCAATTTGTAAATGTGTAAAGTGGAATGGACTTTTTTTTGGAGCTTTATCAATTAAAT
>JBBPBX010020476.1:19462-43334 GCA_038048925.1 Garcialebias charrua | reverse complement strand
ATGTTGTCATATCTTTGCAGATATTGTCATCAAAGAAGTGGTGATTCGGGTCTTCAGTTACTGGGGTTTTTACCTCAACCGGCGGCTGGGTGGCTGGTACATCTTGTGTACACTTCTGGCAGATTGCCAAGTCCGTCCCCAGATGAGACTTCTTGTTTTGACCATAACGTATGTCTAGGTTAAAACTTTGAAGCGCCATGAGCCACGTTGCAACACGTGAGTTTGTCACCACACCATCTCTGATGCGTTCACTGTTAAGAAAAGTCACTGGCTGGTGTTGTGTTTCCACAATGATTTTCTGTCCACCAATGTAGCTGGAGAAATGTTTAACTGCCCACACTGTGGTCAGTAAAGCTTTCTCACAGTCTGAGAATCTCAACTCGGGGCCTGCCATCGTTTTGCTGGCGTAGGCTACTACACGTTTGTCTCTGTCGTGTATCTGGTACAGACCTGCACTTATGCAATGAGCTGAGAAGCCCACTTCCAAGTAAAACTCTTTGTTGTAGTCTGGGTAGACTAAACAAGGGGCTGACTTGATCCTGTTTATAAGAGCGTCCATTGCCTGTTGCTGTTTATCAGTCCAGACGAATGGAACGTCTTTCTTTAGGAGTTCAGTCAGTGGCTTTGCAAGGTCTGCATAGTTCTCTATGAACTGGTTCGAGTAGTTACACACGCCAAGAAAACTTTGTAGTTCTTTGAGATTGGTGGGGACTTTGAGATTGTCAAGGCCTTGGGTGCGAGTCAGCTGTGGTTGTACTCCGTCCGGACCTACAAGCAGGCCAACGTAGTCCACCTTGGTTCTGCACCATTGGCATTTTGACAGTGATATCTTAGCACCAGCAGTTGTCAGCTGATTCAGAACGTGGTCGATCTCAGCCAAATGTGAGTCCAGTGTTGGCTGCCTCAAAAGGACATCGTCCACGTAGATCAGTGTTCCACGCTCGTGGGCGTCTGGACATGCTTTGTTCAAGAAGATGTTGAACTCTGCAGGTGAGTTAGCGTAGCCAAAGGGACACCTGTTAAAGGTGTATTGACGGCCACCAAAAGTGAAAGCTAGTTTGTACTGGTCCTCGGCGCGCACAGGGATGGTCCAAAAACCAGAGGCGACGTCGAGGGTCGAGAAGTACTTACCATTGGTGACCTTGGGCAGTTCCTGTTGGAGTTGCGTCATAGGCCATCTGGATAAGGGAACTTGTTTGTTTAGCTTTCGGTAGTCTATAGTGAGTCTCCACTTACCATTTGGTTTTAACACCGGCCATAAAGGCGCAGAGTAAGTGCTGTTACAGTATCGGATGATACCTTTTTCTAACAGGTCATTAATGATTTCTCTGATAGGTTGATGTGCTGCCAGAGGAATCTTGTACTGTCTGACAAATGCAGGGGGAGCATTAGGCGGGGTTGGGATGCTCACTGTGTGGAGCGTGGTCAACCCACAATCCATCGAGTCAGCTGAGAATGATTTCTCATACTTTAAAAGAACTTTGCGAAGTCTGTCCCTTTCTTCATCAGTTTTCAGGGCGTCGGCTTGGGCGACCACCTGGTCAATCTGTGAAGCAATTGAGAGGGGTTCTTGTTCTTTGGGGAGCTCCATTGAGTCCCTTTCAGTGTCGTGAAACCTGTTTACGGGTAGTGCACTGTAAGTTTGGGGGCATAGACTGTCTCCTTTGTTGAAACCGAACCCGCGGACAGTGTCCTGGTCGGCCTCAGTGGGGGAGAAAAGAGCTATGGCCTGTGTTGGTTTCGTGAACAAGACTTGCCCCGTGTGTTGATTAGGGATCAAGTTTTCTGGGAGTCCTCCCAGAAATGGAATGCTTAGCTCAAAATCATGAAAATCAGTAGAGATCAACCATCCTAGCTGTGTGTTTTTTGGGATCAGTACCTCTTCTGTGCTTGTGTTGCACACAGCAACAGTCGTGGTTCTGCAGTCGAGGGTCACTTGGCATGTGGCCTCCATGGACAGTCCTAAGTTGAAAAACATAGGAGATGGTTGAAAGTATGCCTGTTTTGTGCTAATACCTCTTCTGTGCTTGTGTTGCACACAGCAACAGTCGTGGTTCTGCAGTCGAGGGTCACTTGGCATGTGGCCTCCATGGACAGTCCTAAGTTGAAAAACATAGGAGATGGTTGAAAGTATGCCTGTTTTGTGCTAATAGCTTGTCCTTTCATGATGTGACACATCACTGGCTTGTTCATAACCTGTGGTGGTACCGCAGTGTTATGGCTGTTAGCAATCTGACAGACCTCTGGAATGGTCTGTCCAGCTTTAAGGTTCTCTGTGGTCAGCACAGGAGAGTCCTTCGTGGCTGTATCCAGTGACCACAGTACATTGTTGTTGATGTCCACTCGGACACCTAATCTTACCAAAATGTCGGAGCCTATGTAGGTTGCATGTGGTAAGTTCGGGACCACGAGGAACGGGTGATCCAGTTCTCGTTGGTTCCAGATTAGTTTAAGGTCAATGATCCCTTTAGCGGTCATTACCTGTTTATCGTTGGGGTCTAGCGAAAAGCGGAAAGCCTTTCTGTTCATTCCTAGACCCAACTGTTTCTTAACCAAGGTTCCAAAGAAAGCTTGGCTGATTGCTGATTTCTCCGTCCAAGGGGACAGGACAGCATCATCGGTGTGGGATCCTTGAATCTCAACACCATTGACTACCTGTGGTAGGTAGTGTCCAGTGAGTGCCAACTGTTTCAGCTCGCAGAGTGGGCTCTCTTGTTGGGCCTCTACTGCCTCACTTGTAGTTGAAGGTTCATCCACAGGGATTGTGCTCCCGTCTGAGCATTCCCTTTTGCCTTCCGCGGTACCTGCCGTTAGACGGTCAGTGTTACTCTGTGTAGGCATATCGATCGGCAGTGGTTGACTCACTCTGGTCCACATTGACTGATCGCCATAATCTATAACCGCGTCGAAGCGGTTTATAAAGTCCTGGCCAACCAAAAATGGGCATGAGTCAACGGTGGACACGTATACCGGGTGGTATAGTGTCGTTACACCAATCTGCATGTGAACCATTGCTATAGCTGTTAGGGTTGTACTCGTCTCCGAGAGACCCTGCAAAACTATAGCACATTCTCTGAGGGGTATTTCCCTGTCAACACCGTTAGCGGCCAGCCGTAGCTCTTCTAACAGTGTGGGTGACATAACGGATATGTCTGCCCCACCATCCAAGAGGGCCTCTTTTCTGAGGACCCCTTCCAACGTGATGGACAGGTAAGCCTTCTTAGCGGGCCCCTTTCTGATAATGTCACACAGGAACTTACCAGGTTTTCTCTGACGTTTATCACGCCTACCCCGGACTGTGTGACCTTCATTTATCAGTACTGTTAGTGCAGACACACATGGGTCTGACTGTTCAGTTCGTGGCGAGCCACTTTCAGCGGTGAGTGAGCTTTCCCCCCCTTGCTCTGACGAGGGTTGCTCAGACTCCGTAACAATGACGTCATGGTTACAGTCAATGTTTTGTTGACTGTCACATTCTGGACTGTCAATGATTTGACTGTCATTACCCTGATTGTCAGCCACCTGACCATCAGTATCTTTGTGACTGCCAGCAACTGTGGCATTGTTGTTATTTGTGTGCTCTGAGCATCTGTCAACGACAGTGCTGCACAATACTCCAGGCTTGTTATCCTTGCCTGTATCATCCAAATCTTTTAAAAACCGACGTAATTTCTCCATGTCCTCTGGGGACAGAGAATTACGGCCTTTCCTCTGGGACTTTTGCGACTTTTTTCCTGTCTCGGACTGTTCTGTTCGAGGGGTAGGAGGAGCAGGTCCACGGCTCGGGGGTCCCTTCCGGGACCACCCTGGTTTCGGGGGTCCCCTCTGGGACCGCCCTTGGTTCGGGAGTTCCTGCTGGGACCACCCTTGGTTATATGGGTTACCCCTGTACCCATAATCTGTACTCCTTGGACGCGCACCCCCCTTTTGATCCTTTTGTTCACCCTCCGTGTTTTGCCTGAGCCACCCTGGCTTCTTTCTCCAGCGGGTACCCCCACTTTGTGGTTTGTCGGGTTGAAAGGTCTGATTCTTTTCGCCTGTCGGTGGATAGGGAGCTGGTGCTCGCGTCCCTTCCAGTTCCAGCGATTGGGGTTCGACTCTCGCACTCGTGAACACCTCTACGGGTGTTCTGCATTCCATGCGGGCCTCGAAAACATTTACGGCGCATTGTTTCATTTCCTTGATGGTTTTGTCTCTGAAATTAGCCATCACTTGTACTGACTCTTTTATATCAGGGTGGAGGTTTTTACCGAAAAGGTATCTAAAACCTACTTCGTCCTCCATGCCCGGTTCATTGCGATTACCAAAGAAAGCCTGGAACATTCTCTGGTAATATGCCTGTGGATGCTCTTTCTTACCTTGCACGACCTTCTCGGCATCAGGGTAGCCACCAGGCCCCATGTTTGGAGTGAACTCTCGTATAAGAGTATCACGCAACAGTTTGTAATCTGTTTTCATGGCGTCTGGTTGGCGATCAATGAAGGCATATACAGGCCAGTCTGCGGTGAGCCTGATCAGTGCAATTTTATCCTCAGCAGTAGCATTTGGAAAATTACCCAGTTGGAAGTCAAGAGAGTCTAGGTAGGTCTTTGTATGGATTGAACCCAACGGCCCTGGCTCAAAGCGTTGAATGTATCTAGAAAGCTTCTGGAGTTCAGGTATTGGAATAGAAAGGTTAGCACCATTGCTATTCCCATTTACCTGTGATCCATGTGCAGGTGTTGTTGTTGAGGACGCAAGTCCCTGCTCCGACTGGCGGGTCTTAACAGGTACGGTGAGCAATTCTGCATTACCGCGTGGAGGTGGTGGGGGTGTGAAGCCTTGAGACTGCTTTGCCACAACATCCACCCATCTTTCCCTTTCTTTAAAAAGGTTTTCTTTAGTTAAGGTCAGTTCCACCTTACTTTCAGTCACTTCTCTGCGTAAACAATCAACTTCAGTTTGTAGCGCTGTGCACTGTTCACTGAGTTTTTTATTTTCCTCGAATTGAGTGCTCTCTTTTAGTTGTTCTTTTAATCTATCATACTCAATTTTCAACCTTGTGCACAGGTTGTGGGTTTCTTCTCTTTTTTCCCTGCTCTCTTGTAATTCTGTAGACAGCGAGCGTACTTGTTGCTGTAGTTTTTCATTCTCCCTGATAGACTCGTCATATTTTTGTCCTCTGGAAAGAATGTTTTCTTCATATGATTTTGATTGCGACTGTATATCATTTTTTAAACGTTCAATCTCTGTATTTGTCGTTTTCTGGTATGACACAAAATCTGAAGTGGTACCTTCATGTTTAGTTTTCTCATCAACCAGTTTCTCCTCAAGGTCCACACACCTCTCCACTTCATGGTCCAGTCTGGCCTTCAACAGAAGGGCCAATTTGGCTAGACGGTCGGCGCTGAGCTTTTTCCCATCTTTTTTGAGTATGCTTGTTGTTAGATTTTCTAACTCTGTGTTCAGAGTCGAGGTGTCCATTGCTGCTATCTCCTCACCATACTTCACGAGGGGTTTAGTTAGCAGCTTTAAGGCATTATCAACACAATCTGTGTCCTCTGACTCAGTGTCTGAATCCTCCTGCGCTGGGATTTTCTCCTCACCATCAGCATCCTTCAAGGATGAGGATGGTACAACGTCATCTGATTGTGTATCCATATTTGTTTTGAGTCTGTAAAAATCAACAAGCTGGTACATGCAGGTGTTATTCGAAAAAGAAATTCGTTATCAAATTAACCTCACTGTTTTAAATGTACACAGAAAAACGTTAAAAATGCTATTTTTAACCAAAAGTGTACAGTGTACGCCAATGCTGTTTAAAATTTTGAATGTGGAAATGCTCTGCTCTCCATCAACTTTTCTTTTTTATTTAATTTGAAAATCAAATAAAAGATGCTTTTTGAGTGTTATTTTAAATCTCTTCAGTATTTAAAACGAGCATCAATTGTTCGTCTGTACCTCTGTTTTCAAAAATTCTTTATTTAAAATAAACAGGATTTTTTGTTTGTGTACAGAACAATTTTAAAGCTGGTAAGTTTCACCATAAAAAATGCTGACTTTATGAGGTGTTGAGAGAAAACTCATCTATTAACGTCCAGCAGGGGGCAGCGTCGCGTATGTTATCACGAAGCGACTGAGTTTAAATCAGTACATGGAAAGAAAACAACCTATTAGGGTTAGTTTTCAGTAAGAACGTGATAATTGCTCGAACCGCTTTCTTGTCAGAGACAAGTTTATGTTGCTAGACAGTGTTGATGGCTTCAGATGAGTGTTTAAGTGTGTGTTCGTGTGTGAACGAGTGTGAACCAGCGAGTGTGACCTGTCACTCAAAGTGCGGCACCTGGAAGTGACGACAAAAATGGGCGGGCCAACGCAGCGTGCGTAGCGCGTCACCAGCTTCAGTGCTTGCGAGGCGGAGCTCGCTACAACATACGTGGCGTCAACAAATCAATCACAGCGTCAGTAGTTCATTCTACAAGCATACATGGCGAATGTAGATCCTTACCTTCGACCAATGTCGTGCCGGAAATGACGACAAAGTGGGCTGGTCGCAACGGCGTGCGACGTGATTGACAGCTCACAACAGCGAATCAGCGTTCGCCACAAGAGTGATTGACAGCACACAACAGCGAATCAGCGTTCGCTACAAGAGTGATTCACAGCACACAGCACTCGTATCATCCAATCACAGCTCATAAACAAACGTGTACTAGGACACGTAGCTCTTTAACGTTAGCTTAGCACAACAGAATACAACTTTATAGACTCTTAAAACAACTCAAACGCTACAATTTAACTTCCCAAAATGCTGAAACATGCGGCGCACATCTAGACAGGCCAACTTAGTTACGCTCAGTAACCCAGCACTGCAGCTGTTGAACAACACGGACTCTCACGGAGTCACTCCAGGTCGGTTCCGGTCCACGTTAGAGGAGCAGAAAACTCGGGTCAGAACCCATTAACCGACACGTTCTAACAGTATATGCTGCTTCGACCTTCTTTAAAATGTAAAAATACCACAACAGCAATCTTGTAGATGTTAAATTAGCTTCCAGGGCAGGCAGTTTGACTCGGCGATCAAACAACAAAGTTCTGTACCGGAGTGTGTGCTTGAACTGGGTCGAAGCCGAACCAGAACTCCCACAGACCACGGCTGACAAAAACTTCACCTGAATGCTTCCAACAGCGCTTGCAGTGTTGAAACGAATAACAATCCCTCAGCCTCAAATGATAAAAACACGCAGAATCTGCCTGCTTTGAACACTTCCAGCCAAAATTATTATCCTCAGAGTTTAAAACTTGGATTCCATTATGCAAACATGACATCCCCGTACGGGCCACCAGATGTAAAGGGGTTAATGAGGGGGTCAGTTTAATACTGACCTCCTTTTTACCTTAATTATTACTTATTCAGATTGAATAGTAAATTCACGGATTCTCTTCTTTTTCAGTTTATTCAATATTTCTGTGATCTTTATGATGGATAAATAAACAGAGCCATTAAGTGACAATGGACACGTTAACTTAGTTTGATATGTCAAAGAGACACTATCATTTATTTAAAATAAATCAACTAAATTAACACCATTACACTTGATTGACATGATTTCACTTTCTTTCAATTCAAATACGTCAGCACACTTAAATTCAACACAACAGACATAAATATTGGATGTTAACATATTTAGTCTGTGGGCTCCTTTAGCTTAAAAATATAGTTTCCAGCTTAGATAGAGAGGGGAAAGAAATAGGAGGAAAGATTTAAGAAGAAAATTATCCTGAGCATGAGACCAGAGTGACACTTTTCATCCGACTTCTGCTAAAATCCAGGTACGTTTTGTAAACAGCTCCTTTACCTTTTGACGACCGCCCGGTAAGAGGGAAGACACCAGCCTTCAGATGCACAGAGTCCTTTAGTCCCAGCACGTCCAAAACTGGTTTTAGTTTACGTTTCAACGTCTCCTGGCTTCCGCGTTGGTCATCAGAGAATATGTCAGCTTCAGGCCTCTGACTTCAAGATAAACTTATTCCAGGAGGGAATAAACAAAGTTTTTGAGCTCGGCTTGTTCGAAGTAGACTCATAACAGCCTGTTATCAGTCCTTAGCTGAAGACGCCGGTCGTTAGCTCTTGACCACACGTGTCCAGCTCTTGGGAAAGTTCACATCTCTTTGGAAGTTCCCAGCAACTCTCTGAAGCGTTTCAGCACAGCTTAGACTAGTACTTAAGGAAGGACCAGTCGAGGAGTTCATTTGTCTTATCAAACCCAAGGTTAACAAGCAGCAGCAGAGGGAGATTTGTTTAGGAACAGACAGAGAAAGCTGGAGCCTTGTTCAATGAAAAACAACTGATTAAACTGTCTTCTTATTTCTAAACAGAACAGTCGGGTCTCTGTGACCCGATATTTCCCTTTAACACAGCAGTGGACACAGTTTAACTCTCACAGAATAACACAGCTTAAAAGCACCATCATGAGAATGACAAAAGTTATTCTTTTGATCACATTAGGATCAAATCAAAGATAGAAATAGTCTCTTTTGGTGACTATATTTATCAGATTATAGCTAAATGAATGATTTTGTAGTAAATGTCTTGCTTCACTGAGAGGTCAGTAAAGGTCATCACTGGACAGTTCAAAAGTACACAGGTGTCTTAAAAGTGGACAAGGTCATGTCCACTACATTTGAATACCATGATTACCCGAGTGTTTGTTCCTTTTTTCCATATCTGATTGTTGGTGGCGCGGTTTCATACTGCTGCGACTTTCCGTGCGTGCGTCCCTCTTCGGATGGTGCGTGCGCTAATTGCAGAACTTTGTACCTCGGTGCAAATTTGCCAAATAAAGATATATTCTATGGGGGAGGTAGTATCATGGTCTGGGCCTATTTTGCTGCATCTGGACCAGGACTTCTTGCCATCATTGATGGGACAATGAATTTTGAATTGTATCAGAGAATTCTAAAGGAAAATGTCAGAACATCTGTCCATGAACTGAATCTCAAGAGAAGGTGGGTCATGCAGCGAGACAATGACCCTCAACACACAAGTGGTTCTACCAAAGAAAGGTTCAAATAGAATATGCTCTGAACTGGTTTAAAACATATCTATCTGATAGATTCCATACATCCATTATCTTTTACCCGCTTCTTCCATTTTGGGTCACTGGGGTCGCCGGTGCCCATGTCCAACAATCACTGTGCGAGAGGCAGGGTACACCTGGACAGGTCTCCAGTCCATCACAGGGACACAGAAACAAACAACCATTCACTCTCTCACTCACACCTAGGGACAATTCAGAGTTACCATCAGTCTAACATGCATGTTTTTGGTCTGTGGAAGGAAACTGGAGTACCCGGAGAAAACCCATGCATGCATGGAGAGAACATGTAAACTCCACATAGAAACGCCGGCTTTGGATGTTATCAACCATAAAATGGCCCCTATGAATTATTATCATCCACATTCGTAGCGGTCAGACTGCCCCTCCTGTACCTCCTAGCAGGTTTACAGGTACGTTGTCACCGTTACAAGCGATGACAGCAGGCTCCGTCTTTAGCTACGTGTTAAAGTTTAGAGTAAAGGGTCTTGGGTCAGGTTTAAGGTTAGGTTTAGGAAAACGGTTACATAATAATAATAATAATAATAATGAATTCAATTTATAACGCACTTTTCATTAATGAAAATCTCAAAGTGCTACAAGGTGCAACAGAATTAAATGTCAATAAAACAAGTAATAAAACAAGTAAAATCAATAACAATATCAACTAAGATCAAAAGTAGAATCATGAGGAGGTAGAGTATGCTCGGTTGAAAAGAAAGGTCTTCAAGCCGCTCTTAAAGTCAACCACAGACTGTGGGGCTCTCAGACAGTCAGGAAGAGAGTTCCACAGGCGGGGGGCAGCCACACTGAAAGCCCGGTCTCCCATGGTCCTTAATTTGGTTCTCGGAACGTGAAGGAGATTACTGTTCTGTGACCGCAGCGACCGGGTGGATGAGTATGGAATAAGAATATCCTTCAGATAATCTGGTGAAGCTCCATGTAAGCATTGATGTGTAATGAGAGCAGTTTTGTACTGAATTCTGTAGGCGACAGGAAGCCAATGAAGGTTATGGAGAATGGGCGTAATATGTTCAAATTTACGAACTCTCAACAAGATCCTTGCTGCACTGTTTTGAATATATTGAAGTTTTTGTAGGTTTTTGGCAGGGATTCCAATAAACAGGGAGTTGCAGTAGTCGAGCCTGGAGGAGACAAAAGCATGGACGAGCTTCTCAGCATCGGAAAAAGTTAGGGATGGGCGAAGTCTGGAGATGTTTCGAAGATGGAAGAAGCAAGTTTTAAACAGAAGCTTAATGTGATTTTCAAATGTAAGATTGGAGTCCATTTTTATTCCAAGATTAGTAACAGAGGTGGAGAGGGGGATGTTTTGTCCAGAAAAGGAAAGTGTTGTTATAGGAGATGTTTGTACCTGGTGAGGGGTGCCAATCAGTATGGCCTCAGTCTTAGAGCAGTTTAATTGAAGAAAGTTCTGATTCATCCATTCCCTTATTTCCTCCAGGCAGGTAGAGAGGGCAGTGAGTGAAGATGAAGATGGGGATGATGAGGATGCTCCAGTCCTGATGTAAAGCTGTGTATCGTCGGCATAGCAGTGAAAAGAAATGTTGAACTGATTAATAATTTGACCTAAAGGCAGCATGTAAAGGGAAAACAGCAGGGGCCCCAGAACCGACCCTTGAGGGACACCACAGGAGACACAAGCTGTGTTTCCATCCATTTTCATTTCGATTTTTGAGCTAATTTTTGAAATCTCGCAAATATGTAAATACAAATTAATGCGAAGCAGAAGTGTTTCCATCTGCTGGCTTGAAGCGCATCTACCAAGCCACGCACAGCGTCATTACGTCAGACGTCAGCGTCATTACGTCAGACGTCAGCGTCATTACGTCAGACGTGAGCACTGCGCATGTCTACAGTAAACAGGAAGTAGCAGTTGAAAACAGAACCTGGCCACACATCTCGTCAAAATGGAGAGAATATTTCAGGTACGTGTTGCTATCGGTCGAGTTGTATTTATTCTGTCATACAAACTAGTTTTAGCGATGTTACATGTTGTCCGGAGCGGAAACAGCTGATCAGTCACGTGACGTGAATGTTCGCTTCGGCAGCACGAGTCGGCAAATGTGTTTCCATCTGTCGCTGTGCGCATCTGCTCATTTTCGAACATCCCAAAAACCACCTCAAGCGAGCGTATAAACTTTTTGGCGAACTTGAGAAAGTAAATACGGATTTTGCCGTTTCCATTAAGCTTTTCTGCTGCGATACTTCAAAATGCGCACCTAGAAACCTTGATGGAAACACGGTCACAGACTGTCTGGGACGTGGCGCTGCCAAGACTAACACATTCCAGCCTATTGGAGAGGAAAGATTTGAACCAGTCCAGGACAGTGTCACAGAGACCGACCTCCACATGAAGACGGTGGAGGAGGATACTATGGTCCACAGTGTCGAAGGCTGCAGTGAGGTCAAGGAGGACAAGGATGGAGGGAGAGCCAGTGTCAGCAGCCAAGAGGACATCATTGGTAACCCTCAGCAATGCAGTCTCTGTACTGTGAGCTGCCCTGAATCCAGACTGGAACTTCTCATACAGGGAGTGTTGTTGTAGGTGATCCTGCAGCTGAGCAGCAACAGCTTTTTCCAGCACTTTAGACAGAAAAGGGAGGTGTGAAATTGGGCGGTAATTAGAAAAAATGTCGGGATCCAAATTAGATTTTTTCAGAAGAGGCCTAATGATGGCAGTTTTTAGAGGCAGTGGAACATGACCAGATTGTAGAGACTGATTTATTATTTGAGTGATTAGTGGGCCTATTGCAGAGTGATTGGTTTTTATGAGAGACGAGGGGAAAGGATCCAGGGCGCAGGATGAAGGCTTCATTTTCTTGATGATGGCCTCCACCTCACTCTGAACAACTTCGTCAAAGCTGTTTAGGGTCCCAGAATGCAGACGGGTAGGTGGCACACTGAGAACAGGGAGGTTGTGGAGCTGAGATCTGATAGTGTCAACTTTGGTTTTAAAAGATGAAAGAAACAGGTCGCATTTTTGAGCAGAGTCCTCAAGAGTTTGTTTAATGGGATTAAGCAGACGAGTTATTGTGGAGAAGAGCTGTTTAGAGTTTCCAGGGCAGGTGTTGATGATGTTGGAATAATATTTGGAGCGTGCTTCTTTAAGCGAATAGGCGTATGCTTTCTGATGTCCTTTGTATGCCTGCTTATGTACAGAGAGACCAGATGATTTTACACATCTCTCAATAGCACGGCCAGTTACCTTCATCTTGCGCAGCTCATCAGTGTACCAGGGGGCTGAATGCGAGAAAGACACCAGTCTTGTCTTCAAGGGAGCGTGTAGATCCAGGAGCTCCCGAAGAGATTGGTTGTAGTAATCCACAGAGTCATCTGCAGAAGGATGATTGACAGCGGTCAGGGTGTGAAGATCAGCAGACAGAACATCAAGGGAAATGTTTTTAAGGTCACGGAACTGGATGGGTCGTTTTGGGTTTGAAGCAGGCGAAGATGAAGGCACTTCCAGGGAGATGACCCTGTGGTCTGAGACACCCAGGTCATATACAGATAAGTTATTGATGAGTACAGTGTCTGTAATCACCAAATCCAGAGTATGCCCCCTGCTGTGCGTAGGGGCGTCAACATGTTGAGTGAGATTAAGAGAGTCCAGAAGAGACTTAAAATCTGTTGCCAGAGGTGAAGAAGAATTGTCCACGTGGATATTTAAGTCGCCAAGAAAAATAGTCTTCACAGGGGAGGTGCAGAAAAAAGTGAGGAGGTCATGCATCTCTGAGTTAAATGAAACATGCGGTTTGGGAGGTCTATAAATTAATATAACATTCATCAGGAGTGGGGCTTTGAAGCTGAAAGCCAGACATTCAAAAGAAGAAAAGTCCTGAGAAGACAGATGAGACAATTTTAAATTACTGCGATAAATTACAGCCAGACCACCACCGCGGCCAGTGCTGCGGGCTCTCTGCAGATAACTGTATCCAGAGGGACACGCCTCATTCAGAGAACTGAACACATCTGGTGGATGCCACGTCTCTGTAAGACACATGAGGTCCAAGTTCTTCTCCAGAATGTGATCATGAATTAAACATGACTTGTTGGAAAGAGACTGCACATTGAAAAGTTCTAATTTAATACCAGTTGGAATAGGAGCTTTTTGAACCGGTTTGAGCAGATTGAAGTCCACTCCACGTTTTCCTTGCCACTTTGTGCGCTGTGAACTACAAGGGACTACAGACGCAGCGCTCTGATGACGTCTCTCAGTCCTGACAGTAGCAATCGAGTCCGAGCTCGAGCTTACATAAGCTGAAAAAACAAAAATGCTACACTTCCGAGGTTTACAGAAACACGCTGCCTACTCACAGCGATAATAATGCTGATAATGTTCTTTTAAACATGCTAGCAGGTAGATTGGACAGTTTCACCAATTCATATAGGGATGATAACAGTTGATAGCGCCCATAAAATGGACTGACAACATCCGAACCCGGTGGCAGAAAGGTCCCCGGACCGGGATCTGAACCAATAGATTCCAGTTTGTAAATGTAAACAATGAAATGGAGTGGAGTTCATCTGTGACCATCTGCTCATAATGACTCATGTTCGTGCTGCTGTTTATAATGATGTTTTTCTACTATATTAGGGCTTAGTGTATTACTAGCTGATGTCTCTCTTAGTTAATCCTAGATGTTATTACTGTTTTTCTCTTGCATTTGTGTGTTGGATGTAACTGGGACCCTGTGTACATAATCTCGTTTTCAACACATGTACTACATGCGGTGCAAATGACAATAAATTCTCTCTGACTCTGACTCTGATACACAAAAGTTAGTCATGGAGTTCCTCGAGGTTCAGTGCTTGGATTCTTTACCTTATATATGCTTCCATTAGGTAAAAACATTATAACAGCATGTGATAAATTGTCATTGTTAAATGCTGATGATACATAGTTATAAATCAAAAGGCGTTCAATACAAGATCAACTGGACTTTATTTGTTGCAGAAGACGTTTCGACCTCTATCCAGAGGGCTTTTTCAATTCACTGAGTGAATTGAACGCCTGTTTTACGGTTTTGTTTTGTTTCATCCACTACAATTTTTGCAATAAAACTACTTTTGTATGCTTTATGTATATATATATATATATATATATANGATTTAATAATCTCTTTTTACTGATAATACTGATAAACCTGTTGTTTGTTTAGGAACTTCCTGCAGTCTGTCCAGAAAGTCTCCACTGGAGGAGCTTTTTGCTGAGGAAGAGGCACAACATAATTTCACAACTCCATGTCCATGAAGAAACAAATGAGAGGGCTGCAGATACCAGGACATCCCACCAGCCGTTCTGTCTGAGGATCCTGCTGCTGGTGGTGGAACCAGGTTAGCCCATCAGTGGGAGCTCAGTAACATGACTGCAGCATCAGACACTGGACAATATTATATGTATAATAATAATATATGTTGGTGAGTCCTCCATGTTGGCTCTAATCTGCCCTGTGAGAAATTCATAGTAAATGTAACAAAAAGGAAAAAGTTCATAGCATTAAATTCAAACAGAAGTTCAAATTATTTCATCCTGAAATAACTCTGGCTAACTACTGTAGCTTTTTTATAACATGGGAGTTAAACTCAAAGTAGTCTCCTCAGATAAATTGTGTTACCATTATTTTTATATTAAAGTTTCTGTTAACTTATTATTTTTATATTTGATTGTTTCTGTTCAGTGCCCTGAGACAACTTCTGTTGTGACTTGGAGCTATACATTATAAATAAACTGAACTGAATTGACATGTCTTTTTTTAACCCCGTCTTTTTTAACCCCGCCTACAAAAAGAATCGGAACCGAGAATCGAAAAGAATCGGAATCGAAATGAAGAATCGGAATCGGAACCGGAATCGCTCAAATTCAAACGATGCCCAACCCTATCCAGGAGGCATCCTAACCAGATGCCCGAGCCACCTCAACTGGCTCCTCTCGATGTGGAGAAGCAGCGGCTCTACTCCGAGTCCCTCCCGGATGACTGAGCTTCTCACCCTATCTCTAAGGGAGAGTCCAGCCACCCTGCGGAGAAAACTCATTTCAGCCGCTTGTATCCGAGATCTTGTTCTTTCGGTCATAACCCAAAGCTCATGACCATAGATGAGGGTGGGAACGTAGATCGATCGGTAAATTGAGAGCTTTGCCTTTTGACTCAGCTCTCTCTTCACCACGACAGACCGGTACAGCGCCCGCTTCACTGCGGACGCTGCACCTATCCGCCTATCGATCTCACGCTCCAGTTTTCCCTCATTCGTGAACAAGATCCCGAGATACTTAAACTCCTCCACTTGGGGCAGGACCTCCTCCCCGACCCGGAGAGGGCATGCTACCCTTTTCCGGCTCAAGACCATGGCCTCGGATTTGGAGGAACTGATCCTCATCCCGGCCGCATCACACTCGGCTGCAAACCGCTCCAGTGAAAGTTGTAAATCACGAACTGATGAAGCCAGTAGGACCACATCATCTGCAAAAAACAGAGAAGCGATTCTAAGGTCACCAAAACGGATCCTCTCAACACCTTGGCTGCGCCTAGAAATTCTGTCCATAAAAGTTATGAACAGAATCGGGGGACTTCAACGCTCACGTGGGCAATGACAGTGAGACCTGGAGGGGTGTGGTTGGGAGGAACGGCCCCCCTGATCTGAACCAGAGTGGTGTTCTGTTATTGGACTTCTGTGCTCGTCATGGATTGTCCATAACGAACACCATGTTTAGGCATAAGGGTGTCCATATGTGCTCTTGGCACCAGGACACCCTAGGTCGCAGTTCGATGATCGACTTTGTTGTCGTCTCATCTGATCTGCGGCCGCATGTCTTGGACACTCGGGTGAAGAGAGGGGCGGAGCTGTCAACTGACCACTACCTGGTGGTGAGTTGGCTCCGATGGTGGGGGAGGATGCCGGTCAGACCTGGCAGACCCAAACGTATTGTGAGGGTCTGCTGGGAACGTCTGGCAGAGTCTCCCGTAAGACGGAGCTTTAACTCCCACCTCCGGGAGAGCTTTGAACACGTTCCGAGGGAGGCGGGGGACATGGAGTCCGAGTGGGCCGTGTTCCGCGCCTCTATTGTCGAGGCAGCTTATCGGAGCTGTGGCCGCAAGGTTGTTGGTGCCTGTCGTGGTGGCAACCCTCGAACCCGGTGGTGGACACCGGCAGTGAGGGATGCTGTCAGGCTGAAGAAGGAGTCCTATTGGGCCTTTTTGGCTTGTGGGACCCCGGAAGCAGCTGATAGGTACCGGCAGTCCAAGCGGCATGCGGCTCGGGTGGTTGCTGAGGCAAAAACTCGGGCGTGGGAGGAGTTCGGAGAGGCCATGGAGAATGACTTCCGTACGGCTTCGAGGCGATTCTGGTCCACCATCCGGCGTCTCAGGGGGGGAAAGAGGTACGCGACCAACACCATTTATGGTGGGGTGGCGTGCTGCTGACCTCAACTCGGGATGTTGTGAGTCGGTGGGCGGAATACTTCGAAGACCTCCTCAATCCTACTGGCACGTCTTCCACTGAGGAAGCGGAGCCTGGGGACTTTGGGTCGGGTTCTCCGATCTCTGGTGCTGAGGTCGCCGAGGTGGTTAAAAAGCTCCGCGGTGGCAAGGCTCCGGGGGTGGATGAGATTCGCCCGGAGTTCCTTAGGGCTCTGGATGTTGTAGGGTTGTGTTGGCTTACGCGACTCTGCAATATCGCGTGGACATCGGGGGCAGTTCCCTTGGATTGGCAGACTGGGGTGGTGGTTCCCCTATTCAAAAAGGGGGACCGTAGGGTGTGTTCCAACTATAGGGGGATCACACTCTTAAGCCTCCCTGGTAAGGTCTATTCAGGGGTTCTGGAGAGGAGGGTCCGTCGGATAGTCGAACCTCGGATTCAGGAGGAGCAGTGTGGTTTTCGTGCTGGTCGTGGAACACTGGACCAGCTCTACACCCTCAACAGGGTCCTGGAGGGTGCGTGGGAGTTTGCCCAACCAGTTTACATGTGCTTTGTGGACTTGGAGAAGGCATTCGACCGCGTCCCTCGGGGGGTTCTGTGGGGGGTACTCCGGGAGTATGGGGTACCAGGCCCTTTGATAAGGGCTGTTAGGTCCCTGTACGACCGGTGTCAGAGCTTGGTCCGCATTGCCGGCAGTAAGTCAGGCTCGTTTCCGGTGAGAGTTGGACTCCGCCAAGGTTGCCCTTTGTCACCGATTCTGTTCATAATCCAGGTACCAAATCCAATAATTCTCAGTCGGGTCAGTAGGTCAAGTAGTTTATCTTTTGAAAAAACAAAACAAAAGAAAAACTGAATGAGCAGTTCACAAGTATTACAGATGGAGTGCTGACATTTTATCAAATATAAGACGTAAACTTAAAATAGAAAAAAAAAATAGATCCAACTTCCCCATAATAAAATAAACTAATAATAATAATAATAATAATAAATTCAATTTATACCGCACTTTTCATTAATAAAAATCTCAAAGTGCTAAAACTAGTATGATTCAGGTTAAGCGTGAGAACTGACTGTTTCAGTGAACAGCCCTTTTGCCGAAGCGCTAACTATATACAGTGTCCTCACACAGCCAAGATCTTATTTTTTGTTTCTGACAACCATGTTGATGTCTTCTCGTGTTAAAAACAGCTGACTAGAGATTGCTATCCGTTTTGGAGAAATCGAGTAGCTTTTACAAGATGCGAGGCCATAGCAGACTAAAACCCTTGACCTGTTATTACCTGGTAAGGAATGGCTTTTACCCTACTGCTTGGCAACATGTGATTCAGTGTTGCCAAGAAACCACTACCTCCTTCTCTCTGGTTTGGCATCAGACTTTTTTTTTTACCTTTTAGTGTCTATTTTACACATTCTTTTTTGTGTGCATGTCTTTTCATTTAGCCCCCACCCCTTAGTTTTTGGTTTCATCTTAGTATTTTTGAAGTGCCATGTAAACACGGTGTTTCCAAGACAACATAGATGTCAGCCTTTTGTGTTACTCTGCCCAACTTGTCACCCACAGAAGCACTTGTGGCATAGAAAGAAAAATCACTTAAAGACCGTGTAAAGTGAATTTCAACATTTTCTTCAATAAACATTATAAATGTCATAATTGTAATCTTGTAAATGAGTAAAAAGTCTCAAAATTGTAGCTCAATTAATTTTGGAGTTATAGAGCAAACTGTGTATAAACATATTTCTATTTCAGGATTTTTTAGGCGTGTTTTAAATGTGACCGCGTTTCGTCACGCGGTCCTCATTAGTATAGCCCCACCCCCTGCAGCTCCAGCCGTATAAATTCGCCTCGGTGGAGCCGTTCACTCGCGAATCGCAGATAGCATCAGATAGCAATAGCATAGATATTTTGTTCATTGTTAGCTAGCTAATCAATTATGCCTCGTTCGTGCATCCTCCCTGGATGTCGCAATGGTCAGGGCACCCGTACAAATCATAACATGTTTTTAAACCGCGTGGTTTTATACCGAGTATCTGTAATGCTTGGATAGGTCAATGGATAAGGCGCTTGCCATCCGTCCCGAACCCCACGGGTTCAAATCCCGCATGGTACAACTCTTTTTTTTAATTTTTTTTTATTCATTCCAGATTAAAAACACACAAAAAAACTATTTACAAAAACAGCGTAACTCTTGGAAAAAGTAGCTGCTGTTACAGACAGAACTCGGATAAAAACAGAGCAGGTTTACTGGATCTCTGCTGCCTGCCTCTCCAGTCTCCACACAGTCAGCTCAGGGCAGGGGCTGGACACGAGCGCAGCATGCGCTGAAACCGCGCCCACGCACTGACACGCCCCTAGCGTTCCAGGGCAAGGCAAAATCATGTTTTTTCATGATTTTTGAGACTTAATTTTATAACAGGGTATCCGCGGGGTTGTAAAAGGTATTAAAAGGTAGTAAATGAAATTAACACAAATTAAGGCCATTAAAAAGTATTAAAAAGTAATAAACGTCATCTGACGAGGTATTAAATTTTTTAAACCTACACAACTATATTTTTCTTGTTCTGTCGTCTAAAAAAAGGTCTGTGAATTTATTTATCTTTTCTAATTTTATGTTCCAAGTAGGACCTTAGCTAAAACAAAGACGTCACATCGCTGCGCGCACCTACAGCTGGTATCATGTCTGTAAAAAGAAACAGGAAAGGATCACGGCTTTATCCTCCGACATTTAACAAGAAATGTACCTAAACAATTGTTTTTTTAGCTCGAAATTATAGCAAAAGGTGTGTCTCAGTCTAACGTTTTCTTAATAAAAGTACTTTAATGGTTAAATCGGCTTTATTTTTTTTAAAAAAGTGTCGCTGCCTCAGTGCCTGTGTGCTCCGTGATCGCTCAGCGGTGACAAACAGGAAAAAGGAGCGCGGCTCGTTTCGCCGACATTTAACAAGAAAATTACCTAAACAATTATTTGTTAGCTCGAAATTATAGCTTTTCTGTCTGTCATTTTCTTAATAAATGCACTTTAATGGTCAAATTAGCTGCATTTCGCCACCGTGGTGCAGTTTGCTGCTGGGTTGAAGGTTCAAGCAGAGGTGGGGAGATTATGGCAGGCCGATTGAGTCATTAATAGCTAGTGAAGATTCTCAGTCATCCAGGACATGGTGAATTCTAAAAAATGCAATAAAAAAACAATAAAGTATAGTATAATAGTATAATAAATAGTATAATAAATAAAGTCCAGTTGTTTTTGTCTTGAACTTTTTTAAATTTGTCATTATAGGCACGTTTTCTTATTACATGATACAACAGCATGCCATACTATTACTACAATAGATATCATGAACTGTTTTTTTTTTTTTTCAGTCAGAATGAATGAAACGGTCATATTTCAGTGTTATGGTTTATAAATATGGGGAAAAAAATCTATAAATATGTCACTTCGTCCTATAAGTTGCAAGGCATGTAAATTATGCAAAAAACTGCAACTTACAGGATGAAAAATACAGTACTGTAGTTATTATTTTCTACCTCTCTTTTTGAATTATGCATGTGTTCAGTGTTGAATTATTTTAAATAAACTGTTCTGTTTTCAAGTTTACAGTTTTTGTTTGCCATTAGAGATATGTTATGTGTGGGAACAATTAAACTTTTTCTCTTGGGTTAGATTTAAATAACAAGTAGGTCAGTGCTTTTATTGAGGCAAGAAGCAAATTGATGTATCCAGTAATTGTTATAAAACTACATTTACTACCAAAGTTTAGGAAGAAAATGACAGTAATCTATCACTTTACAATTAGTTGCTCTAAACTGAAGTACAACAGGTTGCCGCTACGGTTACAGCTCGGTGCCGTGATGGTATTAAAAAAATATTTTGATGGTATTAAAAAGGTATTAAAAGGTATTAAATTCAACTCTGGAATTTCTGCATATACCCTGTATAAGGTAAACAATGTTTTTAATCAGTCAGATTTAAATGGGTGATTAATAACACATATTTATGCCATGTGACAAACTAAAAACACACATTTAATTTCACTTTACACGGTCTTTAAGACATACAAACACATCAGATTTGAGTTGCTGGTTTGTTTTGTTGCTCTGTTACACCAGTGGGACTTGCTGGTCTCAAACGTAGCCTGTGTGCCTTCTAGTGGAAGGAATCATGGCAAGGTCCAAAATAACTTATCTGGTGACATTTATTTTAAATTACATTTGTTGAAGCAAACAAACCTAAGACATAGGGTTGTGATTTGAGACTTTTACTTTTTTACTCGTATTGGTTCAGATTTCTTTGGCAGAGAATTCAGCAGTTAAATCATTTAGGTTCTGACTCGGTATGATAACTACCTCAGAACAGGAATGCAAACTGACTTTATAGTTGGCCCTCTCGTGGAGCGAAGAGGAGAACTGGAAATTCCTTCTGTTCATCGTCTCAGCTGTCCCACGTATCTACATATATTAAAACCTTTAGAGCTGGAGAATTTGGTAAAATAAGCAATTTGCTGACTTCTGTTTTGGTCTGTTGCTGCATCTAGGCATAAGAAAGGTCACTTTGGAAAATGAGTTGCCATGTTAAAGTCCAAGATGGCCACCACCATATTTTAATCAATCAATTACCGGTAGTTTTATTTGGGAGTGGTGGCGCAGAGGTTAGAGGAGGTGGGCCTGTGATCGGAAGATCACCAGTTCAATTCCTGGTACCGACAACATCAAAAATGTGAGTGAGGTAGGTGAAGCACCCCCACCTGCCTCCACCATAATTTGCCCCACTCTGGGCCCTTGAGCAAGGCCCTTAACCCCCACCATCTGCTCCCTAGATGGCAGCTCGCTGCTTCACACCGAGGGCTGTGGTAGCTCAGTTGTCTGTGGTTGTGTCAGGAAGGGTATCTGGTGTAAAAATAATTGCCAAGTCTTCATGTGAATTACCGTATTTTCCAGCCTATAGGTCACAGTTTTTTTTTATTACTAATTTTTATGCCCTGCGACTTATGGGGCGAAGCAACATATTTATGGATTTTTCCCCACATTTTTAGACCAATTTTCGACTAAGATATGACAGTTTCCATTCATTCTGACGAAAAAAAATGGAGCAGTACCACTTTCGGCCGCTAGGGGCAGCAGTACCACTTTCGGCCGCTAGGGTCCACCGACCGTTCCCAGCTCGTGTGTCCGAAAAAAGCCTCCTCTGCTCGGACTCACTCTGTCGTAGCCCGGCCTCCTGAACTCTGGCGGTAGGTCTGGACTATTGTTTGTTAGCAAAATAGCTAATGAACCACACGACAGATTTTGATGAAACTTACAGAAAGTAATCACTGGATGGGTATTTACAACCTTTTAGCTGTAAGAGATGTTTGAGCTAAAATTCGATGTCTTAGGACCGTAGTTGTGGTAGCTTTTAGCTCAGTTAGCAAAATAGCTCATGAACCACACGACAGATTTTGATGAAACTTACAGAAAGTAATCACTGGATGGATATTTACAACCTATTAGCTGTAGGAGATGTTTGAGCAAAAATTAGATTTATTTATCATTTATTTTCGCAACGCGTGCTGTAAAGTTGTAAGTACCGTATTTTCCGGACTATAGATCTCAGTTTTTTTGCCTAATTTGCATGCCCTGCAACCTATAGAGAGGTGGGACCTGTTTATGGATTTTCCGCCCATATTTTTAGACAAAATTTTGGCTCAGAAATTACCGTTTTTCATTTAGGCAAAAAATGGTGCAGTACCACTTTTGTCTGCTAAGGTACACCGACCGTTCCCACCTCATGTGTCCGAAGGCAGCCCCCACTGGTCGGACTGACTCTGTCGCAGACCGGCCTCTTGCTCTGGAGCTCTGACACTTCCAGAGAGTCCACCGACCGTTCCCACCTCATGTGTCCGAAGGCAGCCTTCACTGGTCGGACTGACTCTGTCGCTGCCCGGCCTCCTGCTCTGGAGGTAACTACTGTTAGCTGTGTTTTTTAGCAAGATAAGTCAAGAACCACAGGACAGATTTTTATCAAACTTACAGAAAGTAATCACTGTATGGACATTTACAAGTGACTAGCTTTATGAGATGTTTGAGATTTTAAAAAAAATCGATGTTTTATAGACGTAAACGTGTCGCGTTAGCTTCAGGTTATTTTCCTGCTACTATTTGTATAGTCTCAAGCGAAAGGACTCGTCTGCGCTTATCAAGAATCCAAGAATCAAGCGGAATGGAGTAGCTTTCATCGCAGCCAAGGCAGTCACCAAAGCCGTTCAAGGTTTCAATGCAATCAACGATAGGATCATAGCCATACGTATCAATGGGAAACCTCGCTCAATCACAGTTTTACAAACCTATGCCCCCACAACCGACGCGGCAGAAGAGGATATTGAGAACTTATTCTTTGATCTCCAACAAGCAATAGAACAGACCCCCGCCAAGGATGTCATTTTCATAACGGGTGACTTTAATGCAAATGTCGGTTCCAGAGAAGACCTACTATTCGTTGGCAAATTCGGAATGACGCAGGCGACCGCCTGGTTTAATGTTGTACAGAAAATCGCCTATTAATCATGAACACATGGTTCAAATAACCAATGCGTCATTTATACACATGGACAGCTCCAAATGGTGTGCATCGAAATCAAATCGATTACTTCTTGTGCCAACAGCGATGGAAAAGCTCAGTATTGGGCTGTGAAAAATCTCCCGGAGCAGACTGTGGCTCTGATCACCAACTCCTTGTTGCAAAAATCAAACTCCGTTTCAAAAACATCAAACGGCCGGCAGCAACACGTCGCTTCGACACAGGCAACATCCCTCCACTTTATGCTGTTGAAATCAAGAACAGATTTGAAGTGCTCAACACAATTGGAAAAGACCCAGATGAACTTTGGGAGGAAGTTAAAGCCATCACGCAAAATACAGCAAAGCAAATAGTTCCATTGATAAAACCAGGAAGACGACCTCAATGGCTATCGGATGAATCGATCAGAATCGCCAACAAGCGCCGAGAAGCCAAAGCTGCTGGCAATAACACAGAATTCAGACGGCTAAATGCGGTATTTCAGAGAAAAGACAGAGAAGACAAAGAACGTTACTGGAACAATCAATGCGCCAAGCTGGAAGAAGCAAACAAGAAAGGTCATACACAAACTCTATTCACATATGTAAAGCAGACCAGGGCACCGTTTGCAGTAGAGGTGGGCGATATGGCTCAAAAATTATATTGTGATATTTCAGAGCGTTATCACGATAACGATAAATTTCGTGATATAACCACAAAAAAAAAGTATTTATTTGACAAATTTAACTTAACATGTTGCTTTGCAGTATTATATAAAATTTTAAAAAACAACAAGGGGTAATTTTACTGAAATTACTTTATTTAGTAAAG
>JBBPBX010020476.1:4433-19226 GCA_038048925.1 Garcialebias charrua | reverse complement strand
ACAAAAGTCAGGGTAGTGCTGAAAGGCGTCCAGCTTACCCTAAAGCTCGTTAGTGTTTCAGCTTCCTCTGTTCAGAGAGAGTCAGAGTCAGAGAGTCTTTATTGTCATTTGCACCGCATGTGGTACATGTGATGAAAACGAGATTATGTACACGGGGTCCCAGTTACATCCAACAACAAATGCAAGAGAAAAACAGTAATAACATCTAGAATTAACTAAGAAAAACATCAACTAGTAATACACTAAGCCTAATATAGTGGAAATAAACAGCAGCACGAACATGAGTTTGTATGAGCAGATGGTCACAGATGAACACAGATGAACACAGCAACAAGAAAACAGATCAGCATCAGCACAATGTGATATTTTGCAGTGTTTATTTTTTATTTTATTTATTCATGAGTCTAACAGCCTCAGGGTTCCTGCAGGAACGTGTCATTTCTCTGATTCATTTTTTTAACAACTGCCGTGGACCGACTGTGGAACTTATAGACAGCTGAGCTGCGCGTGTTTGTAACAGCGAGGGACACAGGCTGCAACCGGCAGCACGCGCAGCGGCTGCAGAGCGGGGGAAGGGGGAGACATTTGAGCTCTCTGTGCCTGTGCGCAGGCACAGAGAGGGAGAAGGGAGGAGAAGGGAGAAGCTGCCTGAGACACGAGTTGTTTGTTTTTTAGCATTTTAGCCAGCAAATATTGCACGCAGACTGGTGGAGGGAGGTGCGCAGTTCTGTTTTGTGGGTTAAAGCGCTCGGTTGTTAACTGGGCGGGGCGTTCTGACGTATTACGTCATGAAATTAGCATATCATGATATAACTTTTTTTCTCGGGCAAGCTGTTTTTACCGGTATTATCATGGACTATATGATATGGCCCAGCCCTAGTTTGTAGCACGCAAAGCAGCGGCCATCAAGAACTACGATGGTAAATTATTACAAGACAAAGATCAAATCAAGCGAAGATGGCAGGAATATACAGAAGAGCTGTATTCAGGCCATCAAATAGGACCATTGGAACAGGCATGTCAGGCCGAACAACAACCATACCTTCTTGAGGAAGAAGTCGAGTGGGCCTTGAAACAACTACCAGACGGGAAGGCCTCAGGAATCGACCATCTACCAGCCGAACTACTAAAAGCAGTGCCGACCAAGATTTTAACTGACCTATGTCAAAAAATCTGGTCCACCAAATCATGGCCCAAGGACTGGAAAAGATCAGTTTTTGTCGCTTTTCCTAAAAAAGGCTATATCCAGGAATGTTCCAACCATCGTACTATAGCCCTCATATCTCACATAAGTAAAATCCTTCTGAAGATAATACAGACACGCATCGCAACAATTGTCGAACGGGAACTGCCGGAAGTCCAAGCTGGCTTTCGCAAGGGACGTGGCACTAGAGATCAAATCGCGAATCTGCGCTGGATCATGGAGAAGACCCGGGAATATCAAAAGGACGTCTATATGTGCTTCATTGACTACAGCAAAGCTTTCGACTGCGTCGAACATGAAAAGCTATGGAAGTGCTTGAAACAAATGGGCATCTCTGAACACATCGTACAGCTAATAAAATCACTTTACAATGATCAGGAAGCAATGGTTAGGACAGCCTACAGGAACACGGAGTGGTTTCGAGTCGTGAAAGGAGTTCGGCAAGGTTGCATCCTATCACCAGTTCTATTCAACCTGTACGCAGAAGTGATTATGAGGCGATGCAATTTGGACAAATCTGAGATTGGAATCAAAATCGGCGGCAGAAACATCAATAACCTTCGATACGCAGATGATACAACCCTGCTCGCAGAGCGTGAAAAGGACCTTGACTGTCTCGTCCGACAAGAGCAAGAGGAAAGCGAACGAATGGGACTGTACCTGAACATCAAAAAAACTAAAGTTATGACCACTGCAGGCAATGGTGTAGTGAACATGCAAATAAACAACACAGTAATCGAGTCTGTACAAGATTTCATTTTCCTTGGAGCAAAAATCGACCGCAGTGGGGCATCGGCGCCCGAGATCAAGAGGCGAATCACACTCAGCAGGACTGCAATGTAGGGAATGGAAAAGATCTGGAAGAGCAAGGATATTAGCATTGCAACAAAAGTCAGATTGGTCAACTCAATTGTCTTCCCTATAATGATGTATGGTTGCGAAAGTTGGACGCTTAGAAAAGAAAAGTCGAAGCATTCAAACTTTGGTGTTGGAGGAGAATGCTAAGAATACCTTGGACTGCCATGATGAAGAACAAAGCAGTTTTGGACCGCGTCAAACCGATAATGTCATTATTGGGCAAAATCACCAAACAGCAGCTCTCATTTTGGCCACGTGATACACGCTGATTCTTTAGAAACGTCAGTGATGCTAGGAAAAGTCAGTGGGAAAATAAGACAAGGCCGCCAAAGAACAAGATGGCTCGACACTATCATGACAACAATGACTATGCCAATTGCGGAATTGAAAGAATTGGTGAAAGACAGGAAGGCGTGGAGTATGAAGATTCATAAAATGACCGAAAGGCGGATACGACTGATCAGATAATCATTATCATCATTTGTCTAAATAACTCATAAAACACACCGCAGATTTTCTTGAAACCTCCATCCATCCATCCATTTTCGTCCGCTTATCCGGGGTCGGGTCGCGGGGGTAGCAGCCTAAGTAGGGAGGCCCAGACTTCCCTCTCCCCAGCCACATGGAGCAGCTCCTCTGGGGGAATCCCAAGGCGTTCCCAGGCCAGCCGAGAAACATAGTCCCTCCAGCGTGTCCTGGGTCTTCCTCTGGGCCTCCTCCCGGTGGGACATGCCCGGAACACCTCCCCAGGGAGGCGTCCAGGAGGCATCCTAACCAGATGCCCGAGCCACCTCAACTGGCTCCTCTCGATGTGGAGAAGCAGCGGCTCTACTCCGAGTCCCTCCCGGATGACTGAGCTTCTCACCCTATCTCTAAGGGAGAGTCCAGACACCCTGCGGAGAAAACTCATTTCAGCCGCTTGTATCCGAGATCTCGTTCTTTCGGTCACAACCCAAAGCTCATGACCATAGATGAGGGTGGGAACGTAGATTGATCAGTAAATTGAGAGCTTTGCCTTTCGACTCAGCTCTCTCTTCACCAGAAGACCTACAGAAAGTAATTATTTGGTATTCATTTACAAACTGTGACCTGTATGAGACATTTAAGATAAAATTCGATGTTTTATGGGCATAAACGTGTCGCGGCTAGCCTCGTTTTATTTCCGTGTATAATTTAGCAAATAGCTCATAAACCACTCGGAGGATTTTCTTTCAGCTTACAGAAAGTAATTATTTGGTATTCATTTACAAACTGTGACCTGTATGAGACATTTGAGATAAAATTCGATGTTTTATGGGCATAAACGTGTTGCGGCTAGCCTTGTTTAATTTACATGTATAATTTAGCAAATAGCTCATAAACCACTCGGCGGATTTTCTTTCAGCTTATCCACCTTATTCCTGATTTCCCGCGACTACCCATAATTCATAGCGGAAGCCGGATCTGTACTTCCGCCCGCGGTCCCGCGCTATTGTTTTCTGTTGTGGTGAAACACACTTGCTAGCGATTTATTTATTTATTTACACATGTTACCTTTACCTGACGTAAATGGCAGCACATCAAAGGTGGATACGTTCCAAGGATGTTTTAAAAAGCTGCGAAGATAAGACGTTAACTGTCACTGCTCAGTCCGTGAGTAGTGACAGCTGACGTGAAGCACAGATAACCTCTTATCTCACTGCTCACGGACAGGCTGACTGGACACACTGTAGAAGGTACATGACTTATCTGATATCAGAATATTTAGATCACAGCCAGACATTAATATAGTCAGAGTTCAAGTCTGTGCTGTGAATGAAAGCAGACATTTAATATAAAATTTGTTGAAAATGTTACAAGTAAAATGTACAAAGTTGAAACACATGCTGTTTAATTAACAAGTTGATGATAAAGTAGTTATATATATTCTGCAATATTCAAAGACAAGATAATATGAAATATGTACATTTTTGTTTCATATTATCTTGTCTTTGAATATTGCAGAAAATATATAACTACTTTATATTACTTAATATGTACATTTTTGTTTTGAGAAAACCAAGTGTTGCCATTTAAAGAACCTGTTACATTGTGGTTGAATAAAACAAAAAAAGAAGTCATTTTTCAGTTGATTTCATACGTACACTATTACATAAGCTTTTCAACAAAAACATTCATGGTGTAGAGTATATATATTATATACAAAAGAGAAACATAGAAATTATTTACTCCATATCTAAAAATTTCTCCTCTCTCAGGTCGTAGAATCCCCAGCAGACTCCCAGTAGATGGATGGAAACTCGACGTTGTCCAGAGGCTTTGTGCAGTCTTACACAGCAACAAACGAGTTAAAATCCTCTATAAATAAATCTGCTGTACATTTACATTTGTTCTTTTTGTTGTTATTTCAATAATTAAAATACACTGTTCAATGTCTAATAATGTGAAGTAGTTTCATTGTGATGTCACCCATACTACTCATTGTAATACACATAAATAAAAAATAAAGGTCTTGATTGTTCTCAGGCCAGTGTTTTTATTCACATGTGCAAAGCATAAAAACATTCATTTTGCTTATGTTTTCATCACCCAGGAGACTGACAAAGTTCAGAATAAAAGCTATAATTATACATTTAAAACAGTTGAAACTGAATACTGTACAATATGACAACTGTGGGTGGTGTTGTCTTAATTGAAATGAATTGGCAGAGAATAAAGATCAAAACAATTCAACAAGCAATGATGGAGACCAGCAAACTGAACAGATGTCTCTTGATGTGGACCTGTCCGATTTCAGCCAACTCCACGATTTCAGCCAACTCCACGATTTCAGCCAACTCCACAGGAGTCCAAGGTGTAGATCTGAGACTGGACCCAGGTGTACGATCTTATCTCTGGATGGATGTCGTGGCTTCATTCTTCTGTAAAGTAGAAAAAGAAAACTTGTCACAGACAGTGTGTACAGTACAGTATTTGAACTAAAATTAGTAAATAAAGCATTTACTTAATGTAGGATCTTATCTCTGGATGGATGTCGTGGCTTCAATCTTCTGTAAAGTAGAAAAAGAAAACTTGTCTTGTCACAGACAGTGTGTACATTACATTTGTACTAAAATGTCAGTAAATAAAGCATTTACTTAATGTAGGATCTTATCTCTGGATGGATGTCGTGGCTTCAATCTTCTGTAAAGTAGAAAAAGAAAATTTGTCTTGTCATAGACAGTGTGTGCATTACAGTATTTGTAATGTGAGTAAATAAAGCATTTACTTAATGTAGGATCTTATCTCTGGATGGATCTCGTGGCTTCAATCTTCTGTAAAGTAGAAAAAGAAAATGTGTCTTGTCATGGACAGTGTGTACAGTACAGTATTTGTAATGCGAGTAAATAAAGCATTTACTTAACAGATCTGTCATTAAATAATATAAATAAATATAAATAATACTGTATAAACACGTGTGCAACACACAGTTATATTATTTAATGTCAGATTTGTTAAGTAAATGCTTTATTTACTCACATTTTAGTAAAAATGTAGCTTCAAGAGCACTTTTCTCCTCTTTAATTTACATCATTATTTTAAATGTGCTTAATAACTCTGGTTTAATGACGGGTCAGGTTTTGAGGCCTAGTCATTGTTGACACGGTCTGTCTTTGAAAAAAGATCTGTAAACTGTCTCAATCATATATAACCAGCTAAATAACAGTTTAACTAAAATAACACAGCCCCAAAAAAAGTCCAGGCTCAAGAACCAGCACTTTGTTGTGAGTGTTACCGTCTGGAAGTTAGCCTTTAAAGAAGCTACATGCTAAGCTAACCACAGCATTATCACAGCAGTACAGACGCTATATCATGAAAAAAAAAAAAAAAACAGCTACTAAACAGACGGTTATACTCCGATATTGTTCTGACATGGTTTCACAAAATGATTTGTATAGAATATTTTGTTTACCGAACTAAAGTTGATCGGAGCGCGACGTCTTCGAGAGCAGGTCCGAGGCTGACACAGACAGAGGAAGGAGCAGCTGTCAGCTCCTCCGATGGACATAGATCCTTCAGGTTTACAACAGCGCGTTGCTCAAACGTATACCTGGCTGTAACACCCTCTAACCCAGCAAGAAACAACCCCAAAAATTTAAAAAACGAGAGAAAATAAACTGGTATCCCGGCTTGTTTTTCACAGCAAAACACAAGCTTCCGGCGGTCGGCGGAAGTTTACTACCGGGAGGGGGCGGTACCGGACTGTCATGGCGGCTTACATGAGCTTTTGGCGAAAGAGGTGGATAGAGAATGAACTTTCTTATCTCCTTTCTACATTTGTCACAACACATGTGAATCTGCCAGTCAGCCAAAATGTTGCAGAAGGTGCAGCCATTAGCCAATTACATTGGAATGTTTGCCATTCATTCGCAAACAATGGACCCAAGCCCACAAGGCATTTTCAAACTGTTAAGAACACCTATCATCCCCCTTCATTTACATTCAGAAGAAAACTCTGCAGCCTGATCAGTATCTCAAGGGAAGAGCCAATTGGCTACATCTGGTAAATATTGTACTAATTAAAAAATCCTGGTAGTCCCAGTGTTAACAGTCCTTATCAAAGGGCCTGGTACCCCATACTCCCGGAGTACCCCCCACAGAACCCCCCGAGGACGCGGTCGAATGCCTTCTCCAAGTCCACAAAGCACATGTAAACTGGTTGGGCAAACTCCCACGCACCCTCCAGGACCCTGTTGAGGGTGTAGAGCTGGTCCAGTGTTCCACGACCAGCACGAAAACCACATTGCTCCTCCTGAATCCGAGGTTCGACTATCCGACGGACCCTCCTCTCCAGAACCCCTGAATAGACCTTACCAGGGAGGCTTAAGAGTGTGATCCCCCTATAGTTGGAACACACCCTACGGTCCCCCTTTTTGAATAGGGGAACCACCACCCCAGTCTGCCAATCCAAGGGAACTGCCCCCGATGTCCACGCGATATTGCAGAGTCGCGTAAGCCAACACAACCCTACAACATCCAGAGCCCTAAGGAACTCCGGGCGAATCTCATCCACCCCCGGAGCCTTGCCACCGCGGAGCTTTTTAACCACCTCGGCGACCTCAGCACCAGAGATCGGAGAACCCGACCCAAAGTCCCCAGGCTCCGCTTCCTCAGTGGAAGACGTGCCAGTAGGATTGAGGAGGTCTTCGAAGTATTCCGCCCACCGACTCACAACATCCCGAGTTGAGGTCAGCAGCACGCCACCCCCACCATAAATGGTGTTGGTCGCGTACCTCTTTCCCCCCCTGAGACGCCGGATGGTGGACCAGAATCGCCTCGAAGCCGTACGGAAGTCATTCTCCATGGCCTCTCCGAACTCCTCCCACGCCCGAGTTTTTGCCTCAGCAACCACCCGAGCCGCATGCCGCTTGGACTGCCGGTACCTATCAGCTGCTTCCGGGGTCCCACAAGCCAAAAAGGCCCAATAGGACTCCTTCTTCAGCCTGACAGCATCCCTCACTGCCGGTGTCCACCACCGGGTTCGAGGGTTGCCACCACGACAGGCACCAACAACCTTGCGGCCACAGCTCCGATAAGCTGCCTCGACAATAGAGGCGCGGAACACGGCCCACTCGGACTCCATGTCCCCCGCCTCCCTCGGAACGTGTTCAAAGCTCTCCCGGAGGTGGGAGTTAAAGCTCCGTCTTACGGGAGACTCTGCCAGACGTTCCCAGCAGACCCTCACAATACGTTTGGGTCTGCCAGGTCTGACCGGCATCCTCCCCCACCATCGGAGCCAACTCACCACCAGGTAGTGGTCAGTTGACAGCTCCGCCCCTCTCTTCACCCGAGTGTCCAAGACATGCGGCCGCAGATCAGATGAGACGACAACAAAGTCGATCATCGAACTGCGACCTAGGGTGTCCTGGTGCCAAGAGCACATATGGACACCCTTATGCTTAAACATGGTGTTCGTTATGGACAATCCATGACGAGCACAGAAGTCCAATAACAGAACACCACTCTGGTTCAGATCAGGGGGGCCGTTCCTCCCAACCACACCCCTCCAGGTCTCACTGTCATTGCCCACGTGAGCGTTGAAGTCCCCCAGTAGAACAAGGGAGTCCCCAGGAGGCGCACTCTCCAATACCCCCTCCAAGGACTCCAAAAAGGGTGGGTAGTCTGAGCTGCCGTTTGGTGCATAGGCACAAACAACAGTCAGAGCCCGTCCCCCCACACGTAGGCGAAGGGAGGCTACCCTCTCGTTCACCGGGGTGAACCCCAACGTACAGGCACCAAGATGGGGGGCAACCAGTATGCCCACTCCTGCTCGGCGCCTCTCACCAGGGGCAACTCCAGAGTGGAAGAGTGTCCAACCCCTCTCAAGGAAACTGGTTCCAGAGCCAGAGCCATGCGTTGAGGTGAGTCCGACTATTTCTAGTCGGAACTTCTCAACCTCACACACTAGCTCAGGCTCCTTCCCCACCAGAGAGGTGACATTCCATGTCCCAATGGCCAGCTTCTGTAGCCGAGGATCAGACCGCCAGGGTCCCCGCCCTCGGCCACCACCCATCTCACATTGCACCCGACCCCTTTGGCCCCTCCCACAGGTGGTGAGCCCATGGGAAGGGGGACCCACGTCTCCTCTTCGGGCTGTGCCCGGCCGGGCTCCATGGGTAAAAGCCCGGCCACCAGGCGCTCGCCAGCATGCCCCACCTCCGGGCCTGGCTCCAGAGTGGGGCCCCGGTGACCCGCGTCCGGGCGAGGGAAAACTTAGTCCATTTATTTTACTCATCATAAGGTTTTTTTTTTTTTACCGAACCAGGTTGTCATATTGTAAAGTTTGCAAATGACACAGCGGTGGTGGGATGCATCACACAAACAATGATGAGTCCAGCTACAGGCAGGAGGTGGAACACCTGGAGAGCTGGTGCAAAGAGAATAACCTTCACATGAATGTGAAGAAGACAAAGGAGATGATTGTGGACTTCAGAAGGAACAAACAAACCCACACCCCACTGAACATAGGTGGATCAGTGGTGGAAGTGGTCTCCAGCTACAAGTACTTGGGGGTACACTTGAATGATAATCTCAGCTGGACCAACAACACCACCAGCCTGATCAAGAAAGGTCATCAGAGACTCTACTTCCTCAGACGGCTGAGACGAGCTGGTCTGAGTAGCCCAGTCCTCACCTCCTTCTACAGGTGTGCAGTGGAGAGCATCCTGTGCTCCAGCATCAATGTGTGGCATGGAGGCTGCACAGCTGCAGAAAGAAAAGCTCTGCAGAGAGTGGTGAAGGCTGCACAGAAGTCTGTTGGAGTCAGTCTCCCCACCATCACAGACATTTACACTTCGAGATGCAGGAAAAAAGCCACCTGCATCATGAAAGACCCCACTCACCCAGCACACACACTCTTTGCCCCACTCCCCTCAGGACGGAGGTTGAGGAGCATCAAATGTAGAACCACTAGACTGAGGAACAGCTTCTACCCTGAGGCTGTTAGACTCATGAATAAATAAATAATAAGAATAATCACTGTGAAATATCACATCATGCTGATGCTGATCTGTTTTCTTGTTGCTGTGTTCATCTGTGACCATCTGCTCATAAAGACTCATGTTCGTGCTGCTGTTTGTAATGACGTTTTTCTATTACTCTAGGGCTTAGTGTATTTCTAGTTGGATGTTTTTCTTAGTTCATATCCTAGATGTTATTACTGTTTTTCTCTCACATTTTGTTTTTGGATGTAACTGGGACCCTGTGTACATAATCTCATTTCATCACATGTACTACATGCAGTGCAAATGACAACAAAGACTCTCTGACTCTGACTCTGACATCTTCTTATCCACAGACATTGGTGATTCTGTTTTGCTTGTCCTATTGGACCTTACATTCGCTTTTGACACAAATGACCATGACATCCTAATTGCTAGGTTAGAGCAGTTAGTGGGCATCACAGGGTCTGCCCTCAATTGGTTCAGATCCTATCTCACTGACAGATCATTTTGTGTTTCCATCAACAATTTTAGTTCTGCAACGGCAGCACTTATTGTAAATGGGGGGTTCCGCAGGGGTCCATTCTGGGTCCTCTCCTATTCTCCTTATACCTGCTCTCACTTGGTGCTACTTTCCATAAACACAACATACCTTTCCACTTCTATGCCGATGACTGTCAAATTTACTTCCCCCTAAGACACAATGGTACATGCTCTATTCAACCTCTGCTTGACTACCTGGCTGACATCAGGGACTGGATGGTTTTAAATTTCTTAAGTTTCAATGAAAATAAATCTGAAGTCATGTTGTTCCCTCCCAACGAAACAATCACAAACCAATGCATCAACCTTTCTGCTCTAGCCCTGTCAGAAAAACAAAAAGCCACAAATCTGGGAGTGATAAAGGATCCTTCCATGAAACTCAACAGTCATGTAAACATAATTGTTAAATCCTGGTTTTTTTTTTCTCCAGCTGAGGCGACTGTCTAAGCTGAAGCCCATATTTGTTATATACATAGTTCCCAGACACGCCCCCAGTATTGCGCAATACCGGTTTTGCACCATATCTAAAGGCAGAAAGGCAAGATGAAAGGCAAAGATGGCGAACAAGCAGACGCGAACAACCAGAGCAAAGCGCAGAACTTCACAGCTTTAAATCCAAAAAAGATGTGTAAACTGTCTCAATCATATCTAACCAGCTAAAAAAAGGTTGAACTAAAATAACACACAGCCAGCACAAACAGTCCAAGCTGAACACGGACCAGAACCAGCACTTTTGAGTGTTACCGTGTTGGAGGTTAGCATAGAGTTAGCACTGGAGCCGAGTGTCCGTCGAGCTCAGACACGAACAACCAGAGCAAAGCGCAGAACTTCACAGCTTTAAATCCAAAAAAGATGTGTAAACTGTCTCAATCAGATCTAACCAGCTAAAAAAAGGTTTAACTAAAATAACACACAGCCAGCACAAACAGTCCAGGCTGAACACGGACCAGAACCAGCACTTTGAGTGTTACCGTGTTGGAAGTTAGCATGTTGTTAGCATCTGGAGCGGATGGTCCGTGGAGCTCATCGGACAGCGTGGATCCGTCGCGCCCGCGGAGGCACGTCCCATGGGACCGACGCGTCGCCCGCACGACTTGGCTCCCGTCTCCTTCTCCCACTGGGACGGTCTCACCGCCGCGGGCCCGTGAAGAGGCCGCGTTAGCGAGATGCTAAGCTAGCCACAGCATGCGGTGTCACTAAAATAATGAAAAAAAAAACCAGCTCTAACACACAGACAGTTGTACTCTAACATTGTTTCACAAAATGATTGATGTAGAATATTTTGTTTACCGGCCAAAAGCACGATCTTCTGAGCAGATCCAAGCAGAGATGGGGCGGTGTGCGTTTCTCCGATGAAATAAATCCTTCACGTTTTCTTTTTTTTTGATGAAGTGAAACCTGCGCGTTGCCCAAACGTCTACCCGACTGGAACACCCACTGACACAACACGAAGTAACCATTGCAATTAATTAGAAATTAACACAAAAAAAAACACGTGAAAAATACACAGCCAGTAGAACGCGCTCCAACTGCTGCTATAGCCTACATGTGGGAGGGTCAAAAAGGACAACCCACAGATGTGACGTCACATGGGAACTATGTATTAACGGGTGTACCCAGACTGAAAGGACTGAGATGAACAGAGACCAGGACTCGGTATCAGTTTACAGTGTTTATTTACACAGTGTGATATCGAAGTGACAACAGGTGATGAAGCTGATTCTCCTGCAGGACAGAGGGAGCAGTTAGTGTCTTGTGGGTATATCTTTAATCTCAGTTTGAGGTTAGGGAAAGTCCCACAGCTGTGGAAGACATCTTACGTGGTACCAGTCCCAAAGACCCCACATCCAAAAGACCTCAACAGCTACAGGCCGGTGGCATTGACATCTCACCTGATGAAGACCTTGGAGAGACTGCTTATTTCCCACCTCCGTCACCTAGGGAGTCCATCTATGGACCCACTACAGTTTGTCTACCAATCTGGCATTGGAGTGGAGGATGCCATTATCCACCTTCTTCATAGCTCTCTTTCTCATCTGGAGATTACTGGGAGCACAGTGAGAATCATATTTTTTTATTTCTCTAGCGCTTTCAATACCATCCAACCAATGATATTGAAGGAAAAGCTGGAGAACACAGGTTTGGACCATCAGCTCATCACCTGGATCCTGGATTACCTCACAGAAAGACCACAGTATGTGAGGATCCAGGGTTGTCAGTCAGACAAGGTTGTCTGCAGCGTGGGGGCTCCACAAGGAACAGTCCTTGCCCCCTTCCTTTTCACCCTCTACACCGCTGACTTCCAGTACAGCTCTACCAGTTGTCACTTGCAGAAGTTCTCGGATGACTCTGCTATTGTAGGCCTCATCAAAGATGGAGATGATGGGGAGTACAAAGAACTGACTAAGAACTTTGTGGAGTGTTGCCAGAGGAACTGTCTGCAGATCAACACAGGAAAAACAAAAGAACTTGTAAGGATGGCTCCATCCTGTTGGTCTTGTATGTTCTCCTTGTGATGTTTTCCTGTTAGTTCCTGATCTGTTAGTTTTATTAGTTTCCCTTCTAGTTTACTCTCCATGTTTACTTACTCTTAGTTTAACCTCCGGTTTAGTCTCCATGTTTACTTACTCTTAGTTTAACCTCCAGTTCTGTCATCCTAGTTTACTTTCCATGTTTCAGGTTTAGTTTCTCAGTCCTGCTCTGTGTCCCTAGTTAATTGTTCCCAGGTGTTTGTGATTGTGTCCTGTCTTGTCTGTGTATATATGCTCTGCCTGCCAGTCTGTCCTTTATCGTTGCATCGTCTGGTAAATCCCGTATGTCTCTCGCTACAGTTCATGTAAGTGTTTTTGCTGCCACGACAGCTTTTCGTTTATTATCATTAAAGTATTTATTTTTATATAACTTCTTGCCCCCTGCATTTCTGTTTGCACCACTGGGTTTTAATCATGCTCTCTGAATGAATCCCAACAGAACTTGTGGTGGACTTTCGCAGGTCCAAACAGTCTATTGCTGTGCCAGTGAACATCAAGGGTAGGGACATTGAGATTGTGAGGTCTTACAAGTTCCTGGGTGTTCATCTTAATAACAAGCTGGACTGGACTGACCAAACAGCTGCCCTCTACAAGAAAGTAGAATGGGAATGGGAAGAATGGGCCTACCTCCTGTGTTTGGGTACGGGCTCCCCCATGCAGGGGGCAGGTACATGTCTGGACCTAGGGAGTATAGTGTGTGCATCAGGATTTTGAATGGAACGTGACGTTATTGTTTGTCTTTGTGTGAGTGAGGATGAGGGTGAGTATGAGTGAGTGTGTCTGTGTATGAATGTCTAATTGTCAGGTTGGGATTGGACTGCCCCCTCTCTGCTACATCTAAGGCTACTTGATGTCGCACTCCTATCGCGTGGCCCCCGGGTGGGTGTCCTTTTGCCTGCGGGTGGGCTGGGGGCCCTTGCTGTCGTTTTCGGGGGTTGGGCGCTTGGGCGTGTGTCGGCTCGGCCTGGTGGCTGCCTGATGGGGCTCGGGTCCTCTGGTCCTATCGGGTCTGGGCCTGAGGGGTGAGCGTCCCCTGGTCTCTGTGTCTGGGCCTGGGGCTACGTCAGTGCAACGGGCTCCGGCGGGGGCCTGTGGGCTTGTCGCTGTTGGCCTCCCGGGGGTCATTGTGTGTGGCCGCTGGTGGAGCTCGTCCGGTTCTTCCCATTGGTCAGATCTGGGGAGTGGGCGAGTGGCTCGTCCTGTTCGGGTGGCCCTGGGGACTCCGGGCCCGGGGTCCTTCTTGGGGTCTTGGGCTTTGATCGCCCCTTTGTCTGCCTCTGGCTTTGGGGGGACGGATCTCTGATGCTTCACAGTCGCTGATGAATGTTCTATTGGAGGAACCTTATTCACTTATGCATGCTCACAACTAGGGGTTGAACGAGTACATAATTTTAAAACTCGATATTAACATAATAATACTCGAGTAGTGCTCGAGTAGTTGATGATGTCATAGGATCTCAAGATGCAAAAAATAATTAACTAATTAAAACCGAAAAAAATATATAGAAATTATTATTTACAAAAAAATACCAACAAAACATTGGGAGCATATACAGTATTAGGCTCCTACCATTTATCTTACAGCAAATACATTACAAGAAAACCAAAACTGTTAGTTATTATTATTAAGCTACAAAAAAAAAAAAGTGTAGCACGTCAAAAACGAAACTAAAAACGGTGGGGCGGTTGACCACCCCGCACCACCGCCTGTGGTGTTGCGCATTAGGTTTAGTTTTAGAGATTTAGTTTTAGAGATTAATATGTTAGTAGGTTTTTATAGGTTTAGAGATGAATATTTTTTGCCTTTTATTTGTGAAACAGAGGAAGCTGGTTCTGGTTCGGTCATTGGACCCGGTGTTGCACCATATTCTGTGACCTGCAACAGTTCATGTAACACTGCCTCCTATGGTCACAATATACGGTGGTCACAGAATACTGTATGGTGTAACACCGATTTGCAACGCGCTCCAAACAGGAAGTTAATTCATTTTCTGTTCTGTAACTGCGGCGTGATGACGTCACTACGACTACTCGACTAGAAATAAAAAAACTCGATAGAGGTCCAAGTAATCGATCTGTCGATTACTTGAGTAGTCTATTAAAGCCCTACTCACAACCACACACAAATGGATGCAGGGATGTATTTGTAGATAACATATGCAAATATGTAGATGGATATGTGATATGAATGCATATA
>JBBPBX010020475.1:32079-43334 GCA_038048925.1 Garcialebias charrua | reverse complement strand
TTAAATTAAACAAGTTATCACTGAACGTGGAAAAAACTAATTATATTATATTTAGTAAAAAAAGTCAACTGTGGATTTTCTTTTCAAAATTGATGGTGTTGAGATACAAAGAGTGAATGAAGTAAGGTTTTTGGGTGTAAATATCGATGATGAATTGTCATGGAAAAAACATTAATTTTGTAAGAACTAAAATGTCTAAGTCCATGGCAGTACTATATAAAGTGAGGGACTTACTGACTGACAAGGCTTTGTGTTTGCTGTATAATACAATTATTGTGCCAAATTTAATTTATTATATTGGTGTCTGGGGTACAGCTTGTAAAACTGTAGCCAAGTCTATTTTTATTTTACAAAAAAGAGCTGTAAGAATTATCTCAAGAAAACATTATTGCCATCCTTCAAGTATTTTATTTTATCAACTGAAATTACTCAAGTTTTATGATTTGGTGGACTACTTTATTCTATTACTAATGTACAGGGCTCAGAATCACAATTTACCATTGAACGTACAAGCGTATTTTGTAAAAAGGAGTAGTTGCTATAATTTAAAAGGAACTGATTTTTTTTTTAAGACAAAGTTTAGAACAAGTTTGCGGGGTAGGTCAACTTTAATGAGGGGAATTGATTCATGGAATGGTTTGAATAATGATATTAAAAAAGAGGAATCATTATTTGTATTTAAGAAAAAGATCAAGAATATAATGCTGATGAGATATAGTTAAGTTAGATTCAAGATCCTTTATTATCCCCGAGGGGCAATTAGATTTGCAGTCAATAGGTGTGCACAGATTCATACATACATATGCACTTACACACACATACACATATAAACACAAGACAATAAAACATTAAAATAACAGTGTTAAAATTAGTGTGCATTAAGAAACCTGATTGCTACTGGGATAAATGAGTTTTTAAATCTGTTCGTTCTACATCTGGGTTGCAGAAACCTGCGTCCAGATGGGAGCAACCTGAACTCGTCATGGAGTGGATGATCAGGGTTTGCCAGAATCTGCCTGGCCTTGTTCACTGACCTCACCTTGTGTAGGTCTGCGAGGTTCTTTAGGTCTATGCCAGCAGTTTTGCTGCACATCCTGACAATCCCCGAGAGTTTGCTTTTGTTCTTACAGGTCAAAAGTCCAAACCAACAGATGAAGGAAAAGGTTAAAATAGACTCAATAAAACATGAATAAAACATTCTCATAAAAGTTGAATCAACATTAAAACCACAAAGCTTCCGATAAAAATACATCCTCTGGTGGGCCTTTTTGCAAAGTGCATTCACGTGAAGGTCAAAGGTCAATTTATCATCGAAAACAGTTCCCAGGTATTTATATTGTTGCACTACCTCCACAGCTTCACCGTCAATGACCACGGGAGCTGTTACTGAAGAATTTTTCCTGAAATCGATTATCATCTCCTTTGTTTTAGAAACATTTAGTTTTAAAAAGGAAGACTCACACCATTCTGTGAAGTCCCCAATCACAGGCCCGGGGTCTGGATCATCACTGCTCAGAAGGGACAGGATGACAGAGTCATCAGCAAACTTTACAATGTGACGCTGAGGGAAATGGCTGCGACAATCGTTTGTGTATAAAATAAATAAAAGAGGCGAAAGAACACAGCCCTGAGGGGAACCAGTAGAGGACAGAAGGACATCAGAGAGGACCCCATTAACTCTCACCCTCTGAGACCGAGCAGTTAAAAAGTCCACAAGCCAACATATGAGGCTGAAGTCAAGACCGTACAGACTTTGTAATTTCTCTGCTAAAATGTGGGGCTGGATACAGTTAAAAGCAGATGAAAAGTCGATAAAAAGCAATCTTACAAATGTTTTTGCACCTTCAAGGTGTCCTAAAACCTTATTTAAAAGAGTTCCTGTTGCGTCCTCCACCCCTCTATGTGAACGATAAGCAAATTGAAGTGGGTCCAAATGATCTTCAACTTTTGACAAGAGGGTCTTGTGAACCAGTTTTTCAAATGACTTCATGACTAAAGAAGTCAGGGCAACAGGCCTGAAATCGTTCAGGGAATGAGCAGTCTTGGATTTTGGGATCGGAACAATGACAGAGTCTTTCCAGAGCTGTGGGACCGTGCAGGTTTGAAGAGACATGTTAAAAAGAAAACAGAAGATATCTGCAAGCTGCAGGGCACAGTTCTTAAGAATACGACCCCCTATACCATCAGGACCCGGACTTTTCCTTTCTTTAGTCTTTAAAAACATGTTAACTACACTTTCAAAATCAATAGTCATTGTTGCACCTGACGACGTTTCTTTAAAAACAGAAAGCTCTTCTGTAAAATCATTAGTGTTAAAACGATTGTAAAACAAATTAAAATCATTTGACAGTTCCACAGCGGACGAGGAGTTAAGAGTGATGTGAGTTTTCTTATTTGGCATCCCCATCATGGACTTCACGCCCTCCCACGCCAGCCGGGAGTTATTGGACCTGAACATGTTTTCCACCTTCTCCTTATAGTTTACTTTAGCTACTTTTAATTCCTTCCTCACTTGTTTTTTTAGTATGTGGTATTGAGTCAAATCCCCCTTTTTAAAGCTAATGTTGCGTAAATTTATTGTTTTTTTAACTGATTTGGAGATCCAAGGTTTATTGTTTGCAAAAATTGTGACAGATTTCCTGGGAATGACTGATCCCTCACAAAAATTAACATAAGAGGAAATTGTGTCAGTAAGTTCCTCTAAATTAACGCAAGTATTTTTAAACAAATCCCAGTCTGTGAAGCTAAAACAGTCTTGAAGATTCTGGATGGACTCTTCAGACCAAACCGGAACCAAACGTTTCTCCGGCTTGTGTTTCCTCAGGACGGGTTTGTAGTGTGGGACCAAATAGACAACATTGTGGTCAGATGAACCAAGCGGAGCTCTGCTCAGGGATTTAAAAGCGTCTTTCACCGTGCCGTAACACAGGTCCAAACATTTGGTGAGTCGAGTGGGGCACGTCACATACTGATAAAAATGTCCATGTGACTTTCCAAGTCTGCATTGGTTAAAATCTCCCATAATAAGGTTAGGAGCGTCCGGTGAGATCTTCTGAAACTGCTGCACTGTTTTTAGCAGAGCCTGCGTTGCTAGCTCCGTATTAGCCTTAGGGTGGATGTAAACCAGAGTTATAAAAAGCTGCGGGAATTCCCTTGGCAGGTAAAACGGGCGGAGAGACACAGACAAAAGTTCAATGTCTGGCGTGCACATCGTCTCCCTGATGACAACCGTGTTACACCACTTTTTATTCACGTAAAGGCAAAGTCCTCCACCGAGTGATTTACCTGTCCTGGTGGGGTCTCTGTCCAAACGAATGGGCTCACCGAAGCCCTCGATCTCCAGGTCTGACTGTAGGTCGTGGTCCTTGAGCCAAGTTAGTTAACATTAGGGAAATATAAAGAATAATTGTGATAAGTTTTGGGGTTTGTTGTATTATTTGTGATTATCGCTTGAATTGATTGTTTGAATTGATTTTGTTAAAAAGGGGCAGAATTGATAAGATTTTATTCTTCTTCTGCCGCCTTTCATTTTATAGGTATTTTATATTGTTTTTTTCTCTTGAAATTGTTTTTTTTTATTGAAATGAAATGAATACATAAACAAACAAACAAACAAACAATTGCTGTTCAAACAAGACCGCAAAAAAAAAAAAATGCAGTTCAATCTGCCATAATTTACATGCCAGACCACTAGCTGATGCTGTGGTTTTTATATTTTGATGCCGTGCATGCGTTCAGATATGAGTCTAGAGCATACCTGTCAAGTTTTGGATTTAAAAATAAGGGAAATTTTCTGCCGGGTACTCCGAGCCATCCCACTACCCAACCAAAGTCCAGGACCCCTTACATTTTAAGACAGGTTTACAAGCAATCTAAAATAACTACCTAACAGCCACTTACAAACCAGTTATGTTTGTGTGTCTAACTAACATTCAAACCTATTTTGTGAAAAGGATTAGTTGCTATAATTTAAAGGGAATGGAAATGTTTGTTAAACCTAAGTTTAGAACCAGTTTAAAGGGTAGGTCTACTACAATAAGAGGAATTGATCTTTGGAATGGACTAGAGGACAATGTAAAAATGTGAAGTCCATACTAATATTTAAGAAAATGATTAAAACTATTTTATTGAAGAGTTACATTTAAGTTGATTCTAATATAACAAATTATATTAGATATTTTGATGTGACTGTATATCTCTGATGAGACTGTATTATTTTGTATTACAAATAAGTATATTTATGTTTGAATTGATAGTTTGAATTGATTGTTTGATAAGGAGCAGATATGATAAGAAATGTTTTCTTCTTCTGCTTCCTTTCATTTTATGTTATGTTTAATTTTTCTTTTAAAAAAATTGTCATTGTTTTTAATATGAAATGAATAAAATTATACAATACAATACAATGTGATCACAATCTGATAGGCCTACCTTTGTGCTTGACGGATTTTTCATGCAGTCGGACACTGCGGTAAAGTTAGTTTTACGTTGGAAGTTGGATATTCGAGCTCCGTGGCTTCAGGGGTGCGTTGCTCTCGTCAGTCCGCTTCATGGAGTCTGATTTCGGCAGTCTGACGGACACCGTTCCTTCCCCCATGAGACACTAAAGTCGCAGTTACAAATCTTACAAAACGCGTAATTGTGCCCCCCACCCTACTCTTCTTTTAGGAAAAGTAAATTTGCTGTCCCATTTTTCAAGATATTTACACGAAGTCTTAACTTTTTTGGCAGGGACGCCTTTTCTCTCGTTACATTCATCCATCTCTGGTGTGTTTTTCCGGGTTTGCTGCTCCCGCTGCTAGCACTAACGTCGCGAGAACTGCCACCGAGGCTACTGAAGGTGGCAGTTCTCACGAGGCTAGTGACATAATTCAGAGGCACTGGAATGTTTTTTTTTTAAAGAATATTATAATACGGGAAATTTCCGGGAAAATAATAATTCGGGATGACGACGGGAAAGAGGGGTAAAATACGGTAGATCCCGGCCAAAACGGGAGACTTGACAGGTTTGGTCTAGAGCATGAGAACACTTGCAGGTGTTTGTAGAATATAAGGAATGTTTATCTACTATCACTTATGTTTAATGTCAGAAGCTCTGATAAGTTGAAAAGAATAAGCAGCACTAGCAGCACTCTGCTCACTGCCATGACTGTTGCTCTCTACTCCACTACTGAATGCAGCTGTCTATAGTGTACACGCTCCTGCCATTTTCCCACTAATGCCGAGCGTTTCCAAACATGTGTACTCTAAGATCTGGATTTGAAACGTTTTGGTGTCAACGAAAATGTGCTCTGTTATGTACACAAATGTCTGTATCATCATAAATTGTGTGGGTTCACTGGTTGAGACTTACCAACACTGTTTTTAGGAAAACTGTTGGGTCCAAATCTCAGCTTGAAGTGTTTAGTGAAAGAGCGTTGTCACTGTCATTTACAATAAATGATTGTCATTCAAAAGTTTCACTGAATAATTTCCAGGAATGTGAGAGTAGGGAGCCTTCATCACACACAGTTCCCTTCTTCTTTTGAGAACTCAGCATAAATATTTATGACATATTTGAATAATGTGATTTGAAATGACAAAATATAATTTGGATAGGTGAAGGGGAGAAATAGCAGAAGGTTAGGAATGGGAAGCAGCATAGGAGAAAGGATCAAACAGACAATATGAGTCACAGAAAAGGCACAAGTAAATGACGAGTCATACTTTGTCTTCGGCAAAAAAAAAAGTGGAATTTCAGGTGTAATCTTTAGCACAATAAAATGACTACACTATGTAGCAATAATGCTTCAGCACATTTGTTGTTAGCAGTAAATAAACTGATACAACACAGACTATCTGTTGGGTCTTATGTTATTCTGTTTTCAGATTGTTGTTTCTGTTGCTGCTCAAAACAGATGACGAGGGTGTGAGTGAGAAAAAGGTATTGTTCATAGTTTCACCCATCATATCACCCACCTTCACCAGAACCCCACCCACGCATGCTCCATTATGACATTTCATTTAGAAATGCCCATACTGAAAAGGAATAAGCGGGTAAAGATAATGGATGGATGGATGGATGGATGGATAGATGGATGGATGGATGGATGGTTGGATTGACCATCCTTTCATCCATCACACACACTGAAAATGTATTTGAATATTTTATTAAAAAAACTTGAAATTGAAGAGCTGGTGCAAAGAGAATAATCTTCACATGAACGTGAAGAAGAAAAAAGGAGATGATTGTGGACTTCAGAAGGAACAAACACACCCACGCCCCACTGAAAATAGGTGGATCTGCAGTGGAAGTGGTCTCCAGCTACAAATACTTGGGTGTACACATGAATGATAACCTCAGCTGGAGCAACAACACCACCAGCCTGATCAAGAAAGGTCATCAGAGACTCTACTTCCTCAGACGGCTGAGACGTGCTGGTCTGAGCAGCCCAGTTCTCACCTCGTTCTACAGGTGTGCAGTGGAGAGCGTCCTGTGCTCCAGCATCAACGTGTGGCATGGAGGCTGCACAGTTGAAGAGAGGAAAGCTCTACAGAGAGTGGTGAAGGCTGCACAGAAGTCTGTTGGAGTCAGTCTCCCCACCATCACAGACATTTACACCTCCAGATGCAGGAAAAGAGCCACCTGCATCATGAAAGACCTCACTCACCCAGCACACTCACTCTTTGCCCCACTCCCCTCAGGACGGAGGTTGAGGAGCATCAAATGTAGAACCACTAGACTGAGGAACAGCTTCTACCCTGAGGCTGTTAGACTCATGAATAAATAAAAATAAAATAAAAAATAAACACTGCAAAATATCACATCATGCTGATGCTGATCTGTTTTCTTGTTGCTGTGTTCATCTGTGTTCATCTGTGACCATCTGCTCATACAAACTCATGTTCGTGCTGCTGTTTATTTCCACTATATTAGGCTTAGTGTATTACTAGTTGATGTTTTTCTTAGTTAATTCTAGATGTTATTACTGTTTTTCTCTTGCATTTGTTGTTGGATGTAACTGGGACCCCGTGTACATAATCTCGTTTTCATCACATGTACCACATGCGGTGCAAATGACAATAAAGACTGTCTGACTCTGACTATAATAATACTATAAATACACAGAGTAAGACACATAAAGACTGTTTATCCATCTATACATCCATCCATCCATCCATTTTCTTCCGCTTATCTGGGGTCGGGTCGCGGGGGTAGCAGCCTAAGTAGGGAGGCCCAGACTTCCCTCTCCCCAGCCACTTGGAGCAGCTCCTCCGGGGGAATCCCAAGGCGTTCCCAGGCCAGCCGAGAAACATAGTCCCTCCAGCGTGTCCTGGGTCTTCCTCTGGGTCTCCTCCCGGTGGGACATGCCCGGAACACCTCACCAGGGAGGCGTCCAGGAGGCATCCTAACCAGATGCCCGAGCCACCTCAACTGGCTCCTCTCGATGTGGAGAAGCAGCGGCTCTACTCCGAGTCCCTCCCGGATGACTGAGCTTCTCACCCTATCTCTAAGGGAGAGTCCAGACACCCTGCGGAGAAAACTCATTTCAGCCGCTTGTATCCGAGATCTCGTTCTTTCGGTCACAACCCAAAGCTCATGACCATAGATGAGGGTGGGAACGTAGATCGATCGGTAAATTGAGAGCTTTGCCTTTTGACTCAGCTCTCTCTTCACCACGACAGACCGGTACAGCGCCCGCTTCACTGCGGACGCTGCACCTATCCGCCTATCGATCTCACGCTCCAGTTTTCCCTCATTCGTGAACAAGACCCCGAGATACTTAAACTCCTCCACTTGGGGCAGGACCTCCTCCCCGACCCGGAGAGGGCATGCTACCCTTTTCCGGCTCAAGACCATGGCCTCGGATTTGGAGGAACTGATCCTCATCCCGGCCGCATCACACTCGGCTGCAAACCGCTCCAGTGAAAGCTGTAGATCACGATCTGATGAAGCCAATAGGACCACATACATCTGCAAAAAACAGAGAAGCGATTCTAAGGCCACCAAAATGGATCCTCTCAACACCTTGGCTGCGCCTAGAAATTCTGTCCATAAAAGTTATGAACAGAATCGGTGACAAAGGGCAACCTTGGCAAAGTCCGACTCTCACTGGAAACGAGCCTGACTTACTGCCGGCAATGCGGACCAAGCTCACACACCGGTCTGACACCGGTCGTACAAGGACCTAACAGCCCATATCAAATCCATCCATACATCCATCAATTATATTTTATCCACTTCTTTTTGGGACATGGGGGGGGGTCACTGGTGCCCATGTCCAGCTATCACTGTGCAAAAGATGGGAGACACCCTCGACAGGTCTCCAGTCCATCACAGGGACACGACAGGTCTCCAGTCCATCACAGGGACACTTAGAGACAAATGAGACGAACAACCATTCACTCTCTCACTCACACCTAGGGACAATGTAGAGTTTACCAATCAGTCTAACATACATGTTTTTGGTCCGTGGGAGAAAACCGGAGTACCCTGAGAAAACCCATACATGCACAGAGAGAACATGCAAACTCCACCCAGAAAGACCCCTGTCTGGGATTTGAACCGGCAACATTCTTGTTGAGAGGCAATAGCTCTACCAACTCTGCCACCGTCCCACATACAGTTTTTACTGTACACCATTAATTAAAACTTATACAATACAAAAATTACGTAGAAAATAAACACAATTAAAATAAGGCACTTCTAAATTGCACCAATGGAATATTTACAAGTATCAACAATTGCACTTTATTCAAGACAGATTTCTCTGCACAACTGTCAAGGAAGGTCTGAACCATTTTTGAATAACGCAACTTACACTATGACATTTGCTCATGTTCGTGCTGCTGTTTATAATGATGTTTTTCTACTACATTAGGGCTTAGTGTATTACTAGCTGATGTGATGTCTCTCTTAGTTAATCCTAGATGTTATTATTGTATTTCTCTTGCATTTGTTGTTGGATGTAACTGGGACCCTGTGTACATAATCTCGTTTTCAACACATGTACTACATGCGGTGCAAATGACAATAAATTCTCTCTGACTCTGACTCTGACTCTGACTCTGACATTTCAAGAAACACAAACTAAAGTGCACAACTGTCATGTAAAGTCTTACCCTTCTTTAAATAAGTACCTTAAATTTACACTATTACTTCTGAAAGAAGAAATACAAATTAAACCACACAACTGAACACTGAAGACAATATGTTTACTGCGATTGCAGTTTGAACAAGACACAACATTTTACTGCACAACTGTCATGTAAAGCCTTACGCTTCTTTGAATGACAATATATTCTATTGTAGCCTGGCCCTCGCCTTCCTGCACAGCTCCGCTCAATTCTCATTTCCCTTCACTGCACAGTCTGGGACTTCTCTCATTAACAACCATTTCTCCGGTAGATTTTTGTTCGGACCAATCAGAGAACAGAAGGGACGGAGTTTTGGACCCTAACCCACGCCCCCACCTGTCCCAGCGCGCAGAGCCCTATAAAAGGGCTCTGCCAGCGCGCAGTCAGCGAGCACCGGCATGTTCTCATTCAAAGCGATGCAAAGCGATGCAGAACTGTTTTATATGTGACACAAATTTATTAATTTCCCCTTCTTAATCCCTTATCTGGAGTTTTCTTTTGTTTTTTGGGCCAAAAGTCAAGTGATCGCTCGCGCCCTCCTCCTTCTCTCCCTCCGCTGAAATGAACAAGGAAATGGCTGTCACGAGAATTAAACTCGGGTTTTACGTTGCTGACCGAGTCCCATCAGATGTTCTGGTCTTCTGGTGAGCTGGACCAGCGATCCATGGTTTTATTGTATTTTATTAAAACGTTTTATTAACATATAAACACAGAATTTCCAGCGCGACAGCCGGCAGCAAGAGAAAAGCTGCAGGAGGCGGAGCAGTTGTCAAGTTCACCAGAGCACGGGGGGTGGCTCTGAGGGGAGGGAGCAGAATGCTTTCCCTGTTCAAAATATCCAATGGTTTTGTTCCTCAGCAGAGCCCACGCCTCCAGCAAGAATCGTTTTAAAATGGAGAGGTCCAGACCCTAGTCTGAAGCGAAGTGAAGGACAGGGTGTGGTTTTAACCAGGCTAATTCTATTGTACTTTGAGCAAGAAATTACGGATTAAACAGCAAAACAACTGACCACGTGCAAAATGGTAGTATTTCTCCAGATACATTTCTAGACAATTACTTCTCTTTAAATACTAATAAAAAGAAAAGAAAATCTTTGAAACATGTTGGCAAAATCAAGTAGCACAGCCTGCATAACATTAAACATTGATGAACCAGATATCTAGAAACTTTATTTGTTCCTGAAAATGTGATTTATTTTGTCTGACATTTACATGAACTACATACCATTTTGACATTTCATCAAATTTTAAAATACGAGTTTAAGTGAATCCACGACTTTTGTATTTCTGTGGTATGCCAAATGTAGACTGGCAGGACATTTAGCCCAAAGAAAGACAGGTATGAAGATGATTTGATATTGTTTTGAAACATTAAACAGAAGGATTTCATTTCAGCCAAACATTTGTTGTAAAATGCAAATTGCCCTTTGATGATAAAACCGGTGGCAACCTTGGATTAAAAGCCTTTTCAGATGTTTGCATCGCTGTGTGTAGAATGTGGAGAACAGCACATTTGTCTTGTCCCATCTCATAGGTCTATCTTTCTTCCACTGACATATTTATTTAGTACATGGTACCTCCTATATCCTGAGCTGACAGTGAGTGTGTTATATATAGTGCACTGTTAAATCTGAGCTCAAATAAATTAATTAATATTTTCTGCAGGTTACTAATAAGTTGTCTTGCAGGAGTATTTATGTTTTAGCATTTGAGTCCTCCAAACAATACATGTGACACTTTGGAAGACCACCCAGACTGTTCTACTTTTAGTGTAACATCAGTGTATTAACAATTTTACAGAGAAGTTCATTTTAGGTGAAAATAGGAAAAATGTATGTCATAATAATAAATAATAATAATAACTTTTATAACGCACTTTACATTCACAATGGATCCCAAAGTGCTACAATACATCAGATAACATCAAGACAAAAAGCAACCACAAAGAGCAACCAAGAGGAGGAATAACCCGGAGGATAATGCCTCGGAAAGATCACATGAAAACTTAAAATTCACAAAATGCAGATAAAATACTCTAATAAGAACTATGGGTGCAATAAAAAACAAAAGTATAATTCTATCCATTGAAAACTGGGTAAAAATAAAGGTTTTAAGACCTTTTTTTAAAAACATGTCATG
>JBBPBX010020475.1:11719-31535 GCA_038048925.1 Garcialebias charrua | reverse complement strand
TTTGTACAATTTTTATACATTTTAATATTGGTAAAAAGTAATGTCTTACTGTCTCCCTCTATTCCTGCCTGTCCAAATTTCCAGGATCCTTATTATACAATGTACATTGTTCAGGAGGTTAACTAGACCAAGCAGCCTTTTGGTTTCAGGCTTTAACATGACTGGGAGGATGGTGTAGTAAGTTTAAGTTCATTAGACAAGTACATATACACCAACAAGACAATGTTTGTTATGTTATCTTAACACAAAACAGGAATATATGGCTGATGGAAAAATAAAGTTTCTTTATAGAATGGTTGTTTGAGATTTTTAATTTCTGTGTTCCTGTTGTTACAATACAGAGCCATCAGGCTCTCTGATGGTTCCTCCTTTTTGAGGCATGGTATGGTATGGTTTCCTATAAATACTGTTTAACAAACACCATTATGTCATCTTAATAAACTATGATTTTATTCTAAGCACCTTGTTGGGTCAAGGGAAAACAGACATAAATACAAGCAATATCTAAGAGTGATTGCTGTTAGCACATCTTGCTCTGACTATAATCATTCTGACAGGGTGCCATGATAACATGGGTCATCATAGAATTACTGACTTAAATAAAAAAGTATCTTTTCATTACAGTTTGCAAGCACTGTCACAAGAAATTTGTTTCCATTCACGAGCGTCATTCTCTTTCCATCAATACCTGGTGGGCCACTCTGCTCAAAATGCCCGGGCCAATTTTTTGTCCCAGTCCAGCCCTGTGTGCTAATGCGTATGCACTCTCATCAGGACCCTGGCAGTGTTGTTCTGGACAAGCTGTCGTTTTTGTAGGTTCTAGCCAGGAATCCCGATGAGAAGTGCAGTAAGTCTGGAGGAAACAAAGGCATGCACGAGCTTTTCTGCATCGGTGAAGGAGAGTGTAGACTGAAGCTTTGCAATATTTTGAAGATGGAACAAAAAAAAAGCTTTACAGATATGCTTTATATGGCTTTTAAAGGTGAGTTGTGGATCCAAAGTGACACCAAGATTGATGACTGTACTGGAAAGAGAAATGTTCTGGCCAGAGAAAGTGGTTTTGATAATTTTTGTTTGTTTGTTTTTGTTGTTTTGTCATCTTACCTTGATTTTATTTATTTATTTATTTATTTATTGTGTGTTAATTCCAAATATTCCATCAGGGCACTAAGATAAAACTGTAACACTGATAATATGAATAACATTACTTCCTTTGTTGCTTTTGCACTGTGTCAAACTCTCCCTGACACTTTAAATATGCAGCTGGATCATGGATCAGTCAGCATTTCAGCATGAGGAGGTGGCACTGTGACATTATAGCTCTAGTTTTAAATGACAGTGGAGAACAATGGATAATCATGCATCAAGTTATTGTCTTTTCCAAGCAGAAATGTTGCAGTCAAGAGTTTATAAAAAGTGTTTGTTACTAATTCCTCTTTTGCTTTAGTCATTTTCCATTTTGGCTTTTACCTTGAATCAATTACACATACCGGTACATTGTTTTTTCAGAGAGCTAGCATCAGTTTAGAAAAGTAGCAGTGCTTAAAAATCATCCCTTTTAGTTTTTTATATATTTGCCTCCTACCTTAATGTTTAGGTAGGTATTAATTCAGTTATTAATGATCCATATAAAACAATTGTAAATCTGAAAAAAAAAGTAATGTTCAAGTCATGCACACTGTGTTGATGGAGTGGTGTAATGGTATGCACTTTTTTCTTGTACAGTAAAACGTTTATTTTTTATAAGAAAGACTATTACTTAAAATATTTCTATTATTAATTATTGTTGTTATAAATGGAACAAAGTTCGTTACAATATATATTTAAGATATCAGTCTGAAATTGTTAACGCTTTGGAATTTAATAAAAATACAAATAAACAGGGAGCAATAGTAGAGGAAAGCAATGTCACATGACCATATGTGAGGGTTGGAACACCCGCTTTGGATGTTATCATCCATAAAATGGCCCCTATCAATTATTATCACCCCTATTCATAGCGCTCAGTATGCCCCTACTGTACCTACTGTACCTACTAGTAGGTTTAAAGGTACGTTGTCACCGTTACAAGCGATGACAGCAGGCTCCGTCTTTAGCTACGTGGTTAGGTTTAGCGTAAAGGGTCTTCGGTTAGGTTTAGGGTCTTGGTTAGGTTTTGGCACAAGGGTAAGGGGGTTAGGTCTAGGGTTGGTCCTCTGGGTCAGGTTTAAGGTTAGGTTGAGGAAAAGGGTTACATAAGCTAAAAAAAAACAAAAACACTACACTTCCGGGTTTACGGAAACACGCTGCCTACTCACAGCGATAACAACGCTGATAACGTTATGTTGAACATGCTAGTAGGTAGAATGTGACCTATTTGCCGCTACAAATGTGTATGATAACTGATGATAGAGCCCATAAAATGGACTGACAACATCCGAACCCGCTGGTTGGAACATGGACTAACGCGTGAATTGAGAGCTTCGACTCATGGCTCAGTTTTTTCTTCACATAAAACCAGAACAACAATCTCACTGTTGTGGAATAGACCCCCAGTCCATGACTCCATCTTCTGCTCCATTCTACAATGAAGACTCCCAAATTATTAATCTCTGCTTGAGGCAAATCCTGAGAACTTGTCCATGTACAATACAGGCAGGATTGAAGACAAGAGTTAGCCCTGACAATACTAAGATTGTACAGAGAACATGCTCAGCTGTGTTCACCTCCACAAAACAAAGCCGAGCATGTTCTCAGCTTTGTTTGGTGGATGTGAACACAGCTATTGCTTGGTTTTATAGAGGTGGTGATGTATTGGAAACTGAGTCGATATGTGTTTTTATATGTTATTTTATAAAGTTTATTTTCTATGATGCATTACTGATTAGTAAAATATACATTTGTATCCAGAATTGAGTTGTCAAAACAGATTGTTTAGTGCCCTGCATAATACCTGCAGCTATAGAGCAGAAGATATATAGATTGTCTTCTTTCTTTGTAATGTGATTAAACTAATTTACAAATTGACAATTTCAAATAAAGCAGCACAGTAGAGCTGCTGCCTCTCAGCGAGCAGGTCCCTTGTTCAAATCCTGGTCCAGGGGTCTTTCTGGGTGGAGTTTGCATGTTCTCTCCGTGCATGTGTGGGTTTTCTCTGGGTACACCGGTTTCCTCCCACAGACCAAAAACATGCATGTCAGGCTGACTGGTAACTCTAAATGGTCCCTAGGTGTGAGAGAGAGAGTGAATGGTTGTTTGTCTCGTTTGTTTCTATGTGTCTGTGTGATGGACTTGCGACCAGTCCAGGGTGTACCCCGCCCCTCGCACAGTGATTGCTGGACATGGGCACTGGCGACCCCCGTGACTCAAAATGGAAAAAGCGGGTAACAGATAATGGATGGATGGACAATTTCAAATATGTTAATGGCAAAAAAATAATAATAATAATCTGGAAGTTAGGGAAACACAAAAATGATTTTTACCCGCAGTGAAACATAAACAGCCCTTTTTAAATTATATGTTACATTTAATTAATATTTTATGGTTTCTGTGGATATTGCCAGCAAAAGTTTGGTGTCTTTAAAAGCTTTAAATCATCAGTATCCCAACAAAGTTGTAGTAATGGACACTATTTATTTTGTGGGAGTTATGAAAGTACTGGATGTAACAAATTTATATGTGATTGATTTGAACATTAAATTTAGTTAGTTAGTTAGTTAGATTTTTCATTTTGAACAGTTATAATTTTTAAACAATACCATAAACAAATAAAAATGCAAATATTTCCACCAAAATATGCTGTAAACAAAGCAAAATGTTCAAAAAGGGAACAGGAAGAAGCAATGGCGTATCTAGTCCTGTCCCCAAACTCACACACAGATTCTGAACCAAACCAGAATCGTAAAAATAATGAACAAACCAAAAGATACACAAATTGTGGACCAAAAAAAATATGTAGGCAAAAGCACAAGCTTTTTACACCTTCACTTTGTTATACATCAAAATCAAAATAGCAGAATATTATCCTGCATATTTGTTTTTTTCAAACATATCAACGAATTCCAGCTAAACAAGCTCATAAAAATACAGAACACAAAATAGGAAAAGCAGAAAAAAAACACTCAAGTCCTATTATATTTGTTTAGTAAATTATTTTTATATGTTTTTTTTATTTAAAGATTGAAAAACAAAGTTGAAACTCCTTACTATTATTCCACACCTGAATCCCTCTAGCTGAAGTACAGTTGTTTTTAATATTTGTCCTAACCTTTGGTTTTTCAAATAAACCCTTCTCTCATAAATCATAGTTTATCTCTTTAGTTTTGAACCACTTTTGTATACAAGATACAAGATACAAGATACAAGAGATTTTTATTAACATTGCACCAGTTAACCGATACAACGTGATTATGTATACACAGTCGTCCAGAAGAGGGAGAGAATGTAAAGCTGCAGCATATTCAAACACATGACATGTTCTTCTGCGCGGCCGCTCTCATCCGTCTCCGGATGAAGGTCAAACAGATATGGAAAAAGGAAAAACACAATAGGTATCATTTGTGATATTCAAAAAAAGAATCTATCAAAGATTGCCTTAAGACACTCTATGATAAAGTCCCAAAAACTCTATCAGCATTAAGCACAACCAGACAAGACATTGTTGCAGCTTGGAAGTAGTTTATTGTAGGCTTTGTACATAATCAGTGCTGTTCTGAGTTCTACTAAGTCGTAATTTTTTAAAATATGCAATGTAAGAAATATCTCATTAGTTGGATGTAAGTAATCAAATGCAGTTATAATTCGGATAGCTTTCTTCTGGAGCATGTAAACTGGTTTTGTGTTGGTTTTATATGAGTTTCCCCATATCTTAACACAATTATTAATGTATGGAAGTATGAAACAACAGTATAACAGGTAAAGTGATTTCTTATTTAGGATATGTTTTGTTTTATTCAGTATTGCAATAGTTTTTGACATGTTGGCCTTAACATGATCAATATGAGCCTTCCAATGCAATTTGTAATCAAGTATCACCCCTAAAAATCTGATTTCATAAACTTGTTCTATTTCAATACAATACAATAGTTGTAGCAACTACAGGGGAATTAAGTTGATGAGCCACACAATGAAGATCTGGGAGAGAGTTGTGGAAGCAAGACTTAGACAAGAGGTGACTATCTGTGAGCAGCAGTATGGTTTCATGCCAAGAAAGAGCACCACAGATGCCATCTTTGCTTTGAGGATGTTGATAGAGAAGTACAGAGAGGGTCAGAAAGAACTCCATTGTGTGTTTGTGGATTTAGAAAAAGCTTATGACAGGGTACCAAGAGAAGAGGTGTGGTATTGCATGAGGAAATCTGGAGTGGCAGAAAAGTATGTTAGACTGGTACAGGACATGTATGAGGACAGCAGGACAGTGGTGAGATGTGCTGTGGGAGTGACAGATAGCTTCAAGGTGGCGGTGGGATTGCATCAAGGATCGGCTCTGAGCCCCTTCTTGTTTGCTCTGGTGATGGACCGACTAACAGATGAGGTCAGGCAGGAATCCCCATGGACTATGATGTTTGCAGATGACATTGTGATCTGTGGTGAGAACAGGGAACAGGTGGAAGAGAACTTGGAGAGGTGGAGGTATGCTCTTGAAAGAAGAGGAATGAAAGTCAGTCGTAGTAAGACAGAGTACATGTGTGTGAATGAGAGGGAGGCCAGTGGAACAGTGAGGCTACAAGGAGCAGAGGTCACAAAGGTGCAGGACTTCAAGTACTTGGGGTCCACTGTCCAGGAAAATGGGGAATGTGGTAAAGAGGTGAAGAAGAGAGTCCAGGCAGGATGGAGTGGATGGAGAAAAGTTTCAGGAGTGATTTGTGACAAAAAGGTGTCAGCAAAGGTCAAAGGAAAAGTTTACAAGACAGTGGTGAGACCAGCTATGTTGTATGGTCTGGAGACAGTGGCATTGACAAAGAGACAGGAGAAAGAACTGGAAGTGGCAGAAATGAAGATGTTGAGGTTCTCCTTAGGAGTGACAAGGATGGATAAGATCAGGAATGAGATCATCAGAGGTACAGCACATGTTGAACAACTGGGAGATAAAGTTAGGGAGGCCAGACTGAGATGGTTTGGACATGTCCAGAGGAGGGACAGTGGGTATATTGGTAGAAGGATGTTAGAAATGCAGCTGCCAGGAAAAAGACAAAGAGGGAGACCAAAGAGGAGATATATGGATGCAGTTAGAGAGGACATGGAGGTAGTTGGAGTGAGGACAGAGGATGCAGAGGACAGAGTGAGGTGGAGGAGGATGACTCGCTGTGGCGACCCCTGAAAAGGGAAAAGCCGAAAGAAGAAGAAGAAGTTCTATTTCAATACTGTTTATCATGAGTTTGAAATTATTTTTTATTTTCTTGTTACTATCCATCCATCCATCCATCCATTTTCGTCCGCTTATCCGAGGTCGGGTCGCGGGGGTAGCAGCCTAAGTAGGGAGGCCCAGACTTCCCTCTCCCCAGCCACTTGGAGCAGCTCCTCTGGGGGAATCCCAAGGCGTTCCCAGGCCAGCCGAGAAACATAGTCCCTCCAGCGTGTCCTGGGTCTTCCTCTGGGCCTCCTCCCGGTGGGACATGCCCGGAACACCTCCCCAGGGAGGCGTCCAGGAGGCATCCTAACCAGATGCCCGAGCCACCTCAACTGGCTCCTCTCGATGTGGAGAAGCAGCGGCTCTACTCCGAGTCCCTCCCGGATGACTGAGCTTCTCACCCTATCTCTAAGGGAGAGTCCAGACACCCTGCGGAGAAAACTCATTTCAGCCGCTTGTATCCGAGATCTCGTTCTTTCGGTCACAACCCAAAGCTCATGACCATAGATGAGGGTGGGAACGTAGATCGATCGGTAAATTGAGAGCTTTGCCTTTCGACTCAGCTCTCTCTTCACCACGACAGACCGGTACAGAGCCCGCTTCACTGCGGATGCTGCACCTATCCGCCTATCGATCTCACGCTCCAGTTTTCCCTCATTCGTGAACAAGACCCCGAGATACTTAAACTCCTCCACTTGGGGCAGGACCTCATCCCCGACCCGGAGAGGGCATGCTACCCTTTTCCGGCTCAAGACCATGGCCTCGGATTTGGAGGAACTGATCCTCATCCCGGCCGCATCACACTCGGCTGCAAACCGCTCCAGCGAAAGCTGTAGATCACGATCTGATGAAGCCAATAGGACCACATCATCTGCAAAAAACAGAGAAGCGATTCTAAGGCCACCAAAACGGATCCTCTCAACACCTTGGCTGCGCCTAGAAATTCTGTCCATAAAAGTTATGAACAGAATCGGTGACAAAGGGCAACCTTGGCGGAGTCCAACTCTCACTGGAAACGAGCCTGACTTACTGCCGGCAATGCGGACCAAGCTCTGACACCGGTCGTACAGGGACCTAACAGCCCATATCAATGGGCCTGGTACCCCATACTCCCGGAGTACCCCCCACAGAACCCCCCGAGGGACGCGGTCGAATGCCTTTTCCAAGTCCACAAAGCACATGTAAACTGGTTGGGCAAACTCCCACGCCCTCCAGGACCCTGCTGAGGGTGTAGAGCTGGTCCAGTGTTCCACGACCAGCACGAAAACCACACTGCTCCTCCTGAATCCGAGGTTCGACTATCCGACGGACCCTCCTCTCCAGAACCCCTGAATAGACCTTACCAGGGAGGCTTAAGAGTGTGATCCCCCTATAGTTGGAACACACCCTACGGTCCCCCTTTTTGAATAGGGGAACCACCACCCCAGTCTGCCAATCCAAGGGAACTGCCCCCGATGTCCACGCAATATTGCAGAGTCGCGTAAGCCAACACAACCCCACAACATCCAGAGCCCTAAGGAACTCCGGGCGAATCTCATCCACCCCTGGAGCCCTGCCACCGCGGAGCTTTTTAACCACCTCGGTGACCTCAGCACCAGAGATTGGAGAACCCGACCCAAAGTCCCCAGGCTCCGCTTCCTCAGTGGAAGATGTGCCAGTAGAATTGAGGAGGTCTTCGAAGTATTCCGCCCACCGACTCACAACATCCCGAGTTGAGGTCAACAGCACGTCATCCCCACCATAAATGGTGTTGGTCGCGTACCGCTTCTCCCCTGAGACGCCAGATGGTGGACCAGAATCGCCTCGATGCCGTACGGAAGTCATTCTCCATGGCCTCTCAGAACTCCTCCCACGCCCGAGTTTTTGCCTTGGCAACCACCCAAGCCGCATGCCGCTTGGACTGTCGGTACCTATCTGCTGCTTCCGGGGTCCCACAGGCCAAAAAGGTCCAATAGGACTCCTTCTTCAGCATGACAGCATCCCTCACTGCCGGTGTCCATTACTGGGTTCGAGGGTTGCTACCACGACAGGCACCAACAACCTTGCGGCCACAACTCTGATAAGCTACCTCGACAATAGAGGCGCGAAACATGGCCCACTCGGACTCAATGTCCCCCGCCTCCCTCGGAACGTGTTCAAAGCTCTCCCGGAGGTGGGAGTTAAAGCTCCGTCTTACGGGAGACTCTGCCAGATGTTCCCAGCAGACCCTCACAATACGTTTGGGTCTGCCAGGTCTGACCGGCATCCTCCCCCACCATCGGAGCCAACTCACCACCAGGTAGTGGTCAGTGGACAGCTCCGCCCCTCTCTTCACCCGAGTGTCCAGGACATGCGGCCGCAGATCAGATGAGACGACAACAAAGTCGATCATCGAACTGCGACCTAGGGTGTCCTGGTGCCAAGAGCACATATGTACACCCTTATGCCTGAACATGGTGTTCGTTATGGACAATCCATGACGAGCACAGAAGTCCAATAACAGAACACCACTCGGGTTCAGATCAGGGGGGCCGTTCCTCCCAACCACACCCCTCCAGGTCTCACTGTCATTGCCCACGTGAGCGTTGAAGTCCCCCAGTAGAACAAGGGAGTCCCCAGGAGGCGCACTCTCCAATACCCCCTCCAAGGACTCCAAAAAGGGTGGGTAATCTGCGCTGCCGTTTGGCGCATAGGCACAAACAACAGTCAGAGCCCGTCCCCCCACACGTAGGCGAAGGGAGGCTACCCTCTCGTTCACCGGGGTGAACCCCAACGTACAGGCACCAAGATGAGGGGCAACAAGTATGCCCACTCCTGCTCGGCGCCTCTCACCAGGGGCAACTCCAGAGTGGAAGAGTATCCAACCCCTCTCAAGGAAACTGGTTCCAGAGCCAGAGCCATGTGTTGAGGTGAGTCCGACTATTTCTAGCCGGAACCTCTCAACCTCACACACTAACTCAGGCTCCTTCCCCACAGAGAGGTGACATTCTATGCAGTTAATATTCCAGATAATAGTGGTACCAATGATGTCAGTTTCAACATTCTTTGTAGGTAGAGCTTGCTTCTTTGTCAAAGTACCTTACTTTCAGAAGAGATTGCAGATATTTTCGCTACAGGCGAATCAAGTGATGGATTGTCATCGTGCACAATGACATCGATTATAAAAATGTGACAGTAACAGGAGATACATGTCATATTTTGGGACTGAATACAGTTTGGCATCTCTTTAAACACGTGAACTCTGACTCCTGCTTAGAAGTGTGCTTTTTATTTGTAAAACATCTCAAGAACATGTGAGCTGATTTATGTGATATAAATTGCTGGTACCTGAATGTCAGGATGACATTGTATTTTGAGGGGAGAGTGTGACAAAATGGAAGATGTTCTGTTTTAATAGTTTAATTGCTCATCAAGCTTTAATTCTCTCACTTTAACTGAGGATGTTCAGTAAGCATGTAGTGGAAACAGTTTGCCACAAGAGGGCATATCAAATATAGTGTGCACTCCTGCCTCAGCAAGCTGACAGTAATTAAGTACAATGTTTGGCTGAGGAAGGAGGAAATGCTCATGTTGCCCCCATGTCTGTTTAACAGGTAACTATCCACAAGTGACACAAATATAGCAATGTATGAGAACTGAGAAGTCCATGTGAATGTGGGGAATGTTGGCCGTTTACCCCTTGTGTTAAATGTTACCTAATAGTGTTAGCCTGAGTAAGCTGGCAGCTAAGCTAACTTTAACTTGTTGTGTTTGGACTTATAGGATAACACTGCCATAATTATTTGTGTGTTAGGAGAATTGAGCTGTAACTGAATAATTTGCTATTGAACTGAATTTAGGATTGTTTATTGTAAGTGCATGAAGCTGACAGTAATTAAGTACAATGTACTATGTTTGGCTGAGGAAGGAAATGCTCATGGTTGCCCTCATGTCTGTTTAACAGCAGTCTTCAGCAATAAAAGAACAACCCGCAACAAACACACTGACTCATTATTGAAGTGTGCAACACCAACATCCCCCAGATGGAGGACACCTTGGCGGCGCATTTAGCCCCCAGAACTTCGGGCTCCAAACCAACTCTGCCTAGCAAGGCCTGCCGCGAGTTGGCCTCTCGGCTTGAAAAATGTTAAAGGAGAAATGTAATCAAATCTGAAAAAGTCGATATAACAAGAATTTCATATAGTAAACAACACACATAAACATACTTAGTATGCTTTTTTCAAGTCAGTAGCTTAAAGAAATAGTTTTTTACATTTTTCCTGCTACATGCCGAAGTACAGTGATTTCTGTAGTAATTTTCTGGACGCACTTTTATGACACAATTAAGACCTCCTTTGCTATCTTACAATAACACTGAAGCTATAAACCCATCATTACTGTCCTCCTGTCTGTCATTTAAAATGGAAGCAGAAGACTTTTTTGAATCTGAAGGATATCACTTTAGTTTGTCAAAAACAGTTTGGTGATTTAGTGCATTAATGGGCATTTCTATCCTGGAAATACGAATAGCCGTGCGTTAGCCGCCGCATGCTAACGTTAGCATGCTAGCGCCGTATGCTAACGTTAGCATGCTAGCGCCGTATGCTAACGTGGAAGTGGGGGTGTTGAAAATGTCCTGAAACAGTTACCAATGTCTTGTTAAGCTCTGTCTTCCCCAGAACATAGTAGGATCTAAAATGATTTTTAAAGATGAAGGAGCAAGTTGAAACATGCATCTCCCTCCTTGCTAGCAGGCTCCATTGGGAGCTGCCTGGCTAACTAACTACGGTGGCCCTACACGGCCAAAATTCTACAGCGGCCGAATGCACAGGAGCGGTAAAAATACAATATAAAATTTTAAAAAAGTTTTAAAATCGATTTTGGGGCTTTTAGAATAGATTCTGAATCGCCAGGACTAAGAATCTTGATTCTTTAAAAAATAGATTTTTTTTGCTGCATCCCTAATTGCTACACACTGAAACCTTTTTGTCCACAACTAGATACACACACTAATATTACTGTATGAGGGACGACCATTGCACTGCCTATGTCATATTCAGGGGACGGAGAGCAGGCAGGGGGAGGGGGGTCAAAAACACCAGATGAGAATTTTTTCACTTTGCAAAGTCTAAATTTGAGTTAGGATGACATTTTTGACTTGTGAAAATTTCTCAACAAGCTTATTTTATGCTTTTCATTAGACTACTATTAGCTTAAAAACACTTTTCATTTCTCCTTTAAAGAGCCCAGGGCCTCGCGGTCCACGCCATGAACGCTTCAGCCATGATGCAGGCATACTTGACGGAAAAACTACAGGAACTCCATCAGACCTCCAACAAAAAGAAGGTGTCCGACATTCTCGAAGAGGCCCGCAAGGCAACAGACTTTGCCCTATGCCTTATGGGGACAGCCGCCATCGCTCAGGGGAGAAGTATGGCCGAGATTGTCATTGCTCAGCGCCACCTGTGGCTAACACTGACAGACCTGCTGTTACGACTGGAAACAGCCAAAACATAGTCATTGGACACTGGACACAGAAGAAGTTTTAACAAAAATTGTATTCAACTAAAAGTAAGTGCTTCCAAGCCGGAGAGGCCCTCCCTGGCTTCTCCTACCTGGCCCGAAGCGTGTTCTCCTGGTTCAGCGTCAACAGAAAAAGAAAATTAAAGAAGAAAAAGTTCAAACGAAGGGAGGACTGGTAAGTTTGGCAAAAAAGAGCAAAACTCCATCCAGACAGACCCAACCATGTACAAGGCCGTCGTGTCTCCCCAGGCAACGATCTACCTTACCAAAAAGTCCCTAAACAAACAAAATACGAAAACTGGACTACCAACACTCACACAGTCAAAAGTACAACAAAAAAGAAAAAAGCAACAGTCCCCTCACTGTTGACCCCAGCTGTCCTCCTCCTGGACAGCTGTACAGACACTGCCTTCAGTGTCTCCAATAATCGACTCAATTAAGCCTCACAGGCACAAACACAAGCACACACCTCTTAAGTCTAGACCTAAGTTTCAGCCAGCACTTAAGGTGCCTCAACCTACACATAACTCTACTTCAAAACAGTCAGAGTCACTTCAAGAGCTCAAACAGCTCAGCTACTATTCTCCCTGGAGCAAACTCACCAACAAGCAGAGAGGTTGGAGATCTCCCTGAGTCAGTACAATACACAGCTCTACAGCTGTCATTCAACACTCGGTTTGTTACCTTAAGTGTATCCTCAGCATGTTCATGCAAACCTCAGCTGACTTCTAATGCTCTTTCCTACACCAGCCTTTACTTGATCCACAAGCCAAATCTTGTGTCAAGCCTCCATACTTGCTCCCAGCAAGTCTCCACATTGCTCAAAGCATTACCTGAGAAATAGAAAGGCAGGACCTGCAGGTGAACACATGTGCTGCCTAATTAAGCTTGATTAGAAGACTGAAAAAAATACAGGAGGGTGCAGTCAGCTTAGACTGTTATTTTAAACATATTTTAAGAACCCTGGGGTACATAACACCCCCATGGCCAGATTTTGAAAGGGGGAAATGTGCAAGTGTCGTATAAGGACATAACACATCTCCCATACAAAAAAAACTTCAGGAACTCAGAGGCGAGAGAGCGCATCGGCTACAACATTATCTTTACTCTATGTGTTGGATAGAGATGTTGAATGGTTGTAGTCTTAAAGACCAACTCATTAGTCTTCTGTTCTTATTGCGTATCCTGTTTAAAAACATTAGAAGGTTGTGATCAGTAAAAATGACAACTAGGTCACAGGAACCTCCACTATATACTGTACCTCAAAGTGTTCCATGGCTAAAATCAGGGTTAGGGCCTCCTTTTCAATAGTTGAATGTTTTTGGTAACTATTCAATTTCTTTGAAAAGTAGGAGACTGGGTGATCCACCCCATCAGCAACCTCCCGAAGAAGGACGGCTCCTACACCAGTGTCACACGTATCCACAGCTACTTTGAATGGAACATCAAAGCGAGGTGCAGATAACACCGGAGTGGTTGTTAACAGCTTTTTTGTTTGTTCAAACGCTGTTTGACACTGATCAGTCCTTTTAAAACTCACTTTGGGACTAAGAAGGTCCGTTAGGGGAGCTGCTACAGAGGAAAAGTTTTTACAAAACCCTCTGTAGTATCCAATCATAGCCAAATATCATCTCAGTTCTGTTCGAATAGAGGGAATAGGAACGGATAGAATGGATTCTACCTTCGCCTCTACTGGACGTACGTGACCTCCTCCAACATTTTTTCCTAAATAAGTTACGGTGGCATGACCAAATTGACACTTGGAGAGATTGATAGTTAGATTTGCTTCTCTTAGACAAGCAAACACGATCTGTAAGTGCTTCAGGTGATCTTCCCAAGTGTCAGAGAAGACCACTACATCATCCAAGTAAGCTTCACAAAAATCATGTTCAGATAATACAACATTCATAAGCCTCTGGAAAGTGGTAGGAGCGTTGCGCATACCAAATGCCATTATAGTATACTGTAAAATTGCATCCGGGGGTGACAAAGGCAGAGATCTCCTGACCACGTTCACTTAGAGACACTTGCCAGTATCCTTTTAATAGGTCAAGTGTAGTCACAAACTGTGCAGCTCCAACATGGTCTACATAGTCTTCCATTCTGGGTAACGGGTAACAGTCTGGTTTTGTTACTACGTTGACCTTTCTGTAATCAGTACAAAATCTGTCACTTCTACCCTGTTTAATGACTAACAGACATGGCGAGCTCCAGGCACTATGGCTAGATACTGCCAAGCCATTATCCAGCATGTACTGAACTTGTTCTCTTAATTTTGTCGTCTACTAGGATTTATTCTATAAGGGTGCTGTTTTATTGGCTGGACTTCACCTACGTCAATGTCTTGTTGTAAATACTTGTGTTCGAGAGGGTATATCTGAAAACAAACAGTTATTCGAGGCGATTAACTGTTTCAAGTCTTCTTTTTTATCATCAAGATGAGTAAACAACACATCCAAATGTGCTAGATAGTGAGAGTTAGGAAGCTTCCCCTCCATTTTCACATGAGGGAAACTGTCTTCCTCATTTTCAGCATTTTCAGCACTTTCAGCACTGGAGAGTTCCAGCTTGTTTTCAACAAACTCAGATATTTTAACAGCATACACTGAATTCACATTGTTGTTATCAACTGATTCAGTATATGGTTTGATCATGTTGACATGACACAACCTCGAACCATGTTTTCTATCTGGAGTAGTGATTATATAATCACGATCAGATATTTTATCTTTTACAACGTATGGCCCACAGTAACGAGCTTGCAGGCTTGTGCCCGGGACAGGAATTAATGTCAACACTTTGTCCCCAGGTTGAAATGTTCTTTCCATAGCCTTTTTGTCAAAGAGAGACTTCATCTTAGCTTGTGCAATTTACATGTTTTTCTGGGCAATTTCACATGCTCGTTTTAGCTTAAAACGGAAATCAACGACATAGTCCAATAGGTTTTTATCAGAGTTATCACACAGCCATTTTTCTTTTAAAAGCTTTAAAGGACCGCAAACATTGTGAGCGAACACCAGCTCAGCAGGACTAAAACCTAAAGACCCCTGAACTACTTCACGGATTGCAAACATTTGTAAATGTATTCCCTCATCCCAGTCTTTCTCAAACTCTAAACAGTACGTGCATAATATTGTTTTCATGGTTTGATGAGAATGTTCAAGAGCACCTTGACTCTCAGGATGATAAGCAGTAGAACAGGAATGCTTAATGTTTAACTGTTCTAAAACTTGTGCAGATATCTTTGACATAAAATTACTGCCCCGATCAGTTTAAACTACATGTGGTAGTCCAAATAGTGAGAAAAATTTTGTAAGTACTTTGACTACCACTAGAGTAGTTATCTTGCGCACGGGAAACACTTTAGGGAACCTGGTAGAGATACACATGACGATTATTAAAAACTCGTTCCTAGCTTTTGTTCTAGGTAGCGGACCAACACAATCAACTATGACGCGTTAAAATGGTTCTGCTACAGCAGGTATTGGATACAGAGGTGCATGGGGTATTACTTGATTTGGTTTTCCAGCCATTTGGCAAACATAACAACAGTGACAGTGCTGAATGACATCTTTCTTTAATCTAGGCCAAAAGAAATGACGTAGTATGCGGTCTTAAGTTTTTCTGATCCCTAAATGACCAGCTAATGGATTGTGGTGTGCCAAACTTAATACGTCAGCACAATGAGGTGTGGGAACTACAATTTGTATTACCTGACGCCATTCCTCATCAGGAAAAACAGTTAAAGGCGTCCATTTGCGCATAAACATGCCCTGCTTTAAAAAGTATCCCGTATTTAGTAGTTTAAGATCATCAGGTAGGTCATTAGCAAACAAGGTTTTTAATGTTTCATCTTTCTTCTGCAAATCAATCAGTTGTTTTCTAGACAGCGACAATTTTGTTTCATCCAACTCTTCCACAAATGTTTCCGTTTTTACAGGAACTGGTTTCCATCATAAAACTATCACATAAGTCAACGTCAACATCTGCTTCTTCTTTTTGTTGACGCTTGTAGGCTGCTCATGTCACAGCACATGATGTGAAAACATCAGGAAATGTACGTGCCAGCTCATCTGGTTAAGTACACAGCACCGGGATGGGTGTTACTTCAGGAGTAACAAGCACATGTCCTCCAGCTAAATAATTTCCCATGATCATGGAGATTCCTGTAATGGAAAACTCAGTCGTAGCCTTACCACAACTTCTCCAGAACATAATTCAGAGTGGACCACAACTCTAGCTAATGACACATTAAAATCTTGCATACTAAAACCACGTATAGGTAGCTATGTTTTAATAATCTCAAGTTCATCAGAAAGTAGAACACCTTCTGATATGAAGGATTAAGAGGCAGCTGTATCACGTAGTATTTTAATTGGTACCTTATCACCAGATTGAGAAGCAGAAACAAACCCATCCATAATAAACGGCCGAAATCCATCATTTTCAGGAGAACCTGTAGTGGGAGACAGCTGGTTACTCAGGGTTTCAATCAGAGCTACTGGTTTAGGGTCTTGTTTTAACTTAGGGTAATGCGTACTAATGTGACCTTCTTGTCTACAATAAAAACAAACCACATTATCCTTTGTAGTTGATCCACGCCCAAACGATGCTCTACTTTCCTTACGCCCCCAAACGCACCACTCTCTCTGTGAGCTACAGCTGGTCCTCTCGACTTTCCGTTACCTCTGGGTCTGAAAAACCGAGGAGACTCAAAACCATCCATCTTAGATTTATCAGGATTAGGTGTTTTGTCAAATTTAGGACGTTCAAAACTAAGCTTGTGGGTCAACATATACTAGTCTACTAAAACTGCAGCTTTAGATGCCTCCAACACTCTGTGTTCATTTAAATAAGTGGTTACCCGATCTGGTAAACATTTCTTAAAATCTTCTATTAATATCAGATGTTTAAACTGTTCAAAATTAGTTACAGAACTGGCAGCACACCATAGATTAAGGAGGATTTCTTTTTCTCTCATATAGTCAGCATAGGTCTGACTCTCAAGTTTTCTTAACTTCCGGAATTTTTGTCAGTATCCTTCTGGAACTAACTCATAAGCCCGCAGGATAGCTTCTTTTACTTTCGTGTAATCATTACTGTCTGCTATCGAAGAGATGCACAAGCATCCTTAGCTTTTCCAGTTAATTTGCACTGTAATAATAACGGCCATGCGTATTCAGGTCACTTAAAAGAATGTGCATTTTTCTCAAACAGAACCAATAATTTGTCTATGTCACTCTTGTTGAATGAAGGTACAAATGATACAGTAGATTGTTACTCACATCAAAACTAGGCGCAACCGGTGGAGACGGAGTCTTTCCTTGTTCCAGCTCCTTCAGGCGGATTTTAGCATCTAACTCCATTTTACGTTGCTCCTGCTCAAATAACATTTCTTTCTCCCTTAAAGCTGTCTGTTGCGCCAGCTCAGCGGCCCTCACCATGGCTTATGCTTTTCTTGCTTCAGCCTCCATCCGACGTAGTTCCAATTCTAATTCAAGTTCTTTTAAACAAACCTCTTTATCCACAGCATAAGAGGATGGAGTCCTCACAGGACTTTCTGCAATCATTTCAGCAGTAAAAACCCCAATGCGAGCTAACCCTGTGACCAATTCATTTTCTATCGTCTCCCTCCTAATGTGTTTATCTACAGAGATCTCAAAGTGTTCTGCTACACACAATAACTGCTCTTTTATGCAGTTAGCCAGAGCCTCAACGGTAGGTTCTTCCACAAAACTATCTAAATTGAACTCCATGTTTGCAACCACAAGACAGTTGTCCGTTCAATTCACTGAATACAACATTATTAAAATATCTGGACTGCAATTGAACGTAGCAAACAGACGGGCAGCTGTGAGCGCTCAACATATCAGCGGTTTTCTAAGCTGATTCAACTCAACTATGAGTGGAAACACCACCACAAAACCTGATAGTATTTGGACTATCAGACACACAAGAGAACTACATATGTTTCTAGCCAGCGGCTGTCAGAACAGACGTGTGGAACGTCTAACAAGCAGAGTACAGCAGGTGCACAAAAAAAAACACGCAACTTACCACTACCATAATTCTCTCCTACCAAACACAAACTAGGTCATCCCGGACGAGCCCCCAATAAATATGTTACGACTGGAAACAGCCAAAACATATTCATTGGACACTGGACACAGAAGAAGTTTTAACAAAAAAGTTATTTAACTAAAAGTAAGCGCTTCCAAGCTGGCTAGGTCCTCCCTAGCTTCTTCCACCTGGCCCAGAGCATCTTCTCCTGGTTCTGCGTCAACAAAAAAAGAAAATTAAAGAAGAAAAAGTTCAAACGGATGGAGGACTGGTGACTTTGGCCAAAAAGAACAAAACGCCACCCAGGCAGACCTAACCCTGTACAGGGCCCACATGTCTCCCCAGGCAACGATCTACCTTACCAAAAAGTCCCTAAACAAACAAAATATGAAAACTGGACTACCAACACTCACAAAGTCAAAAGTACAACAAAAATGAAAAAGAGAAAAAAGCAACAGTCCCCTCACTGTTGACCCCAGCTGTCCTCTTCCTGGACAGCTGTACAGACACTGCCTTCAATGTCTCCAATAATCAACTCAATTAAGCCTCACATGCACAAACAAAGGCATATACCTCCTAAGTCTAGACCTAAGTTTCAGCCAGCACTTAAGGTGCCTCAACCTACACAGAACTCTACTTCAAAACAGTCAGAGTCACTTCAAGAGCTCAAACAGCTCAGCTACTACGCCCCCTGGAGCAAACTCACCAACAAGCAGAGAGGGTGGAGATCTCCCTGAGTCAGTACAATACACAGCTCTACAGCTGTCATTCAACACTCGGTTTGTTACCTTAAGTGTATCCTCAGCATGTTCATGCGAACCTCAGCTGACTTCTGGTGCTCTTTCCTACACCAGCCTTTACTTGATCCACAAGCCAAATCTTGTGTCAAGCCTCCATACTTGCTCCTAGCAAGTCTCCACACTGCTCAAAGCACTACCTGAGAAATATAAAGGCAGGACCTGCAGGTGAACACCTTTGCTGCCTAATTAAGCTTGATTAGAAGACTGAAAAAAATACAGGAGGGTGCAGTCAGCTTAGACTGTTGTTTGAAACATATTTTAAAAACCCTAGGGTACATAACACCTACCAGAGGTCCAACTGAACCTGTTCCTCCATCATCCCATCAAGCAAACAGGGCTTTTTGGCAACGCTCTTGAGAGAATACAGGTAGTCCCTGACTTACGAGCGAGTTCCTTACCTACGGGCGCTCGTATATCAAAAATTCGTAAGTAGATCACCAAAAAAAAAAGTTTTATTTTATTTTATAAATGAATACATATACAGTACTGTACAGTCACCAAGCACTTAGCCTATCCTAACTAGGGATGCACCGATCCACATTTCTCACTTACGATCCGATACAGATACTTAAGAACTGGGTATCGACCGATACCGATACTTTCCCAATCCGATACTGTTTAGGTATGTGAATTTGTATAATGAAATTTATGTACTGAGACTATTCATTTTAACATTGTGTGAGATATACCCAATGAAGACACTCTTGAGCTTTATAACAGGAAACTCACAAACTTTATCAGGACACCTATACCACACACATGTCCTTCTCACTCATGGTTCAGCTGGAAAAACTAAAAAAAAACGCAAAGCATGATGGGAAAGACAACAAAATCCACTCCCTTAGTGGTTAAGGGGAGTGGATTTTGTTGTCTTTCCCATCATGCTTAGCGGTTTTTAGTTTTCCAGATGCACCTAAAGCTGGAAAACAAAAAAAACCTGCTAAGCATGATGGGAACTATAACAAAATCCACTCCCTTAGTGGTTAAGGGGAGTGGATTTTGTTGTCTTTCCCATCATGCTTAGCGTTTTTTTTTAGTTTTTCCAGCTGAACCATGAGTGAGAAGGACATGTGTGTGGTATAGACCTGCCTCTTGTGTGCTGTTAAAGTTTGTGTGTTTCTTGTTGTAAGGCTCAAGAGTATCTTTA
>JBBPBX010020475.1:0-10906 GCA_038048925.1 Garcialebias charrua | reverse complement strand
TATCTATTTATTAAAAATATACTGTACAGTATATATATTTTTTTATTATTATTTTATTTATGAATAGATAAATGTACAGTACAGTACAGTACAGTACTGTACAGTCACCAAGCACTTAGCCTATTCTAACACAGTTAAGGAGTCAGTTGAATTGTCTCCCTCCTCCCCAGTAGGCTCCATTTACATAAAGGGAGCTACTTTCACTTTCACTTTATGTGAAAGGGAGACAATTCAACTCACTCCCATCTTTAAAAACTGTGTTAGGATAGGCTAAGTGCTTGGTGACTGTACAGTACTGTACATGTATTCATTTATTAAAATGAGATAATGAGATGCATATTCGTAAGTCCGAAACCTTGTATGTCAGAGCGCTCGTAAGTCGGGGACCCCCTGTACAGAGCAGGATGGAAAAGAGAAGGAAACAGGCCGAGGCCTTGCATGAGGGGATGCCCAGAAAGCAATTTGTGCAACCCAGAGACGCTAGCAGACACAGGGCCGCACAGCCTCGTCACCACTTTGCCTCACGCCGCCCCCCACAGAAACGTCCGACGCTCGACGGAGAACAGCGGCCCAAGTCTGCCGCAGGACCGTCCCAGGCTGGCCAAGCCTGGGCACGATACAGATTCATCCCACGACAGGTAGGCCCACCGAGGTCTTCCTCAATGAACAGGGACCGAAAACAGAAGCTGTCCTGATACAGGGCCGCTTCGCCTCTTGTTAGGTACTACCACCCACGTGGAAACAGGGGAGACCGAACTGTTTAAGCCAGAATTTATGTGTAAAAAACCACGTTTATCTGATGTATTATGTGTGCACAAAAAAATCACTCAAATGTTGGTGTAATAAAGACATGTTCTTTTAAGCACAACAATAAAGTCTCAAAAACACATGATGTCCTATGTGTCGACTCAAAAAAAAAAAAAGACAGCACCCTTTTTATGCAAACGTGTCAAAGGGGGGAGACCAGCACTCACACCTGGCCACCTCCACCCTCATGAGACACGAACTGTCAGGGCAGACAATGAGCCCCCGCTGGCACCCAGAGGTCTGTCAACACCAGACAGACGCAGGCGACCACGGAGGGACAGGGAAGTCCGCCAAAGGGCAAACGAGAGGGGGCCATTCATCCCCTTCTGCCCCCTTGACACCCAAAATCACACAATACACATGCCTTCCAGAATAACCACACCTGCGGGCGCCTGGGAGGCATGCAAACCGAGCACGTGGGTCACATCCACTGTCACCCTTGGTCTGCGGCTGCAGTTCCACAAGCGGCCACCTCCTTTCACGGGGGTGCTGCCGTCTTCCATAAGCCCAGATAGCACTCATGTCTTAAAAGACAAGATCTCAGTCATGATGCAGAAAGGAGTGATCAGAATGGTCCTTGCTCACGATGTAAAAAAGGGTCATTACAGCAAATACTTCCTGGTCCCAAAATGGGATCAGGGCTTGCAGCCTATTTTGGATCTCAGGGGTCTGAACAGAAGAATAAAAACACAATGTTGACACTCAGACAAGTAATTCACTCGGTCCAACCGAGGGATTATTTTTGCACATTGGATCTGAAAGATGCCTTTTTCCACATCAGCATTCTGCCTTGCCACAGAAAATATCTCCGCTTTGCCCTTCCAAGGCACAGCATTCTTGTTTTTGGCAATGCCTTTTGGCTTGAAATCCGCTCCCCGGTCATTCACGAAATGTCTGGACGTGGCCTTGGCTCCACTGAGGGGTCAAGGGATCAGAGTTCCGAATTATCTGGACGATCTGCTCATTCTTGGACTCGACAGAGTCCAGGCTCAGTAGCACACAGAGAGGGTGATGTCTCACCTGGAAGCTCTAGGTTTTGTTTTAAACCTGGCAAAAAGCAACCTGACCCCATCCCAGATTACCGTATTTCTGGGAGTACAGCTAAACTCCATACTGTACAGAGCAAGGCTCTCAGAGACACAGGTTTCATCCCTCCACCTCTGCCTAGCACGTTTTCAGCTAGGCCAGAGGGTGCCTCTCAAGATGTGCCAGCGTCTCTTGGGCCTGTTGGCAACAGCTATTGTCTGCGTGCCTCTGACCTTATTAAGAATGCGCCCTCTACAGATATGGATCAACAAACAATGGAAACCTGCCCCACTCGACAAACAAAAGGGATACGGATTGGCCCAGCGTGCATGAAGGCTTTGGAGCCATGGAAGGTTCCCATAGTGTTCAACAAAGGCGTCACACTGGGGAGAGTGTTGTCACGAGTCCTGGTCACTACGGACGCATCAAAAACAGGATGGGGAGGTCTCTGCAGAAACCAGTATGCCCAAGGGGTTTGGAAACAACAGTAGGCCAAACTCCACATAAACTTCCTGGAACTCAGAGCAATGTTTTTGTCTCTGAAACACTTTTACAGGAAGGGGCTTGTTGCACAACAACATGTCCTGATAAAATCAGACAACAGGACGACAGTCTCCTTCATCAACAGAGAAGGCGAGACAAGGTCCCAGCCCCTCCTCAGGTTGACACAGAAACTGCTCACGTGGTGCAGCTCCCAAATATTGTCGCTAAGGGCGACCCACATCTTGGGCGAGCTGAATCACAGGGCAGATGCCTTCTCAAGAGGGGCCCTCTTCCCCTCGGAGTGGCGGCTGAACCCACGTATCATGAACAGAGTCTAGGCACGATATGGGAGGGCCGACGCAGATCTGTTCGCTTGCAGCAACAACACACACTGCCCCCTGTAACACTCGATAAGGAAGACAGATGCACCGCTGGTGACAGATGCCCTGACGTACAGCTAGCCAGCGGGGAGGCTGTATTACGCATTTCCACTTGTTTCTTTGATTCAGGCAACACTGGAACGTGTACGCCAGGGGGCTCTCTCACTAATACTGATAGCCCCCAGGTGGCCGCAGAAAGCATGGTTCCCAGAGCTGATTTCACTGGAGGTGGCAGTACCTTAGCGGCCATGGGCGGAGGATTACAGCTGAAAATTACAGGAGACCTCATTGTTTACAAGCAGACCGGAGGCAGAGGAGGTTAGGATGGGCTAACATGCTAACAGACCTTACTGTAAAACTCTGGACCGCGTGTGGAAAAGTACAGGAGACCTTTGTTTGGACCGGAGGTTTACGAGGCAGAGAGACTACAGCTGAGCAACGAGCTAGCATAACAGGCGCTTCACCAGCTCACAGTAGGTTATTAACTCTTTTTTTCCCCTTCATTATGGCTCCAAATGTACCGGTGTGTTTTTTTTTATATTTATGTAGGGTACTGTGTTGGGATAGGCTAAGTGCTTGGTAAAATACAGTACTGTATGTATGAGGTGCCGTTTGGACGTATTTTCTGACTTATGACGAAATTTGACTTGCGACGTCACGTAGGAACGGAACTCGTTTGTAAGTCGAGGACCACTTTATTCATTTCAAATGACTCACACTGTGTCAGTGTGAATCATTTTGAAATGAATAAAGTTAAAACCCTTTCAGAATAAACTAAAGGCTGAGCATTTCTTGAAAGAACTCATATCATGGTCGTTTCTATTCAAGATGGCTGCCACAGCCATTTTCACAAGATATGTTCATTTTCAGAGTACCGTTTTTTTTTCCTTCGCATACGTCGCACCACTGTATAAGTTGCACTAGTCTAACTATGTCTAACAAAGTGAAGGAAAAAAAACCATAAATACTGTATGTTGCTTTGCCACATACGTCACATCTATTATCCGTCACCGCTGACAACCCAGAAATGTGGGCCGGTGTTGTGCCAAAAATCGATTGGCTGCCAATGGTGGCTACGGCTGAGGAATGACTTGCTGTGCAATTCTTCAAAATTTAACAAGATAATCTCCTAAAACAATTACAGGGAACCCCCGACCTACGAACGAGTTTGGGACCTAAGAACCGTTCGCAGCTCGATCCGTTCGTAGGTAGGGGGTGAAAATTATATTATAAAAAAAAAATTCATTCATTCATTCATTCAACCTTTATTTATCATGCTAACGGAGCGCGCGCACACATTTAAGCATGTAAAGTAGTGTACTGTAATGTTAAACATTGCTATTCACATTTACAGAATAAATAAAAATATATTTTCTTACTTTGAGATGGTCAAAGCCGACATAGGTTGCCATGCGTTGATTGTTTTCGGGCCAAGCAGCGCGGGGGCCGGCAAGCCACCGCAGCTGCTCCAGACCTGTGTTAGCTAGCTGGCTAGCTTCTGCTAGCCAAGCCATGAGCTAGTGTTGGAGCGGCGGCGCGATCAATCTGCAGCTGCTGCTCCAGCCGCTGCTCCAGCCTGAGACGTCCACAGAGCTATTCCAGCTAGTAATTAATCCATATGATGCGATCCTGGTCACCAGTGTTCAAAAGGCCGGCTCCCGTGTTAGCTCCAGTGTTAGCTCTGGAGCTAGCCAGGCCGGAGGTGTAGCCAGGCCGGCCGGAGGTGTTCGCACGGCGGCCTGGCACGATCGGCGATAAATCCGCTGCTGCCTGAGACATCCACAAAGTTCACAGAGACGTTTCCAGCTAGTAATTAATCCATATGAAGCCATCCTGGTCACCAGTCTTCGTCCGGCTCTCGGCAGCTAACCTAAGATGGCGTCCGGTGTTCTACATTAATTTGTGACCGGAGACCCCAGTGACTGAACCTAAAATAGCGTCCGGTGTTCTACATTAATTTGTGACCGTGTAAACTGAAGACCTACTTCCTGTTGCCCAAGATTGCTCAAAAATTGCTCAAAAATGATCAGAAATGATCTTTTTTATCATAATTATTATTTATAAAGCCTTTAAAACAACCAGAGCTGCAACAAAGTGATGTACACATGAAATTAAGAACATTTAAACACAAAAAAAAAAAAAAAAAAAAAAATATTATATTATTTTTTTTAATTCATATTTTTATTAAATATGATATGTTCGTAGGTCCCGTGGTTCGCAGGTCGATGGGGTCGTAGGTCGGGGGTTACCTGTATTTGTTTGCTCGACATTGTAGCAAAGGTGTGTCTCAGTTGAACTATTACTTAATAAATGCACTTCAGCTGTCAATTCAGCTGCATTTTGCTGCCGTGGCGCAGTGAAATGAAGCTGATTTGACATTTGCTCCAGGCAACTTGGACGAGGGTGTCACCTATGACAAGCCGATTGTATCATTAATAGCCACTTTACCTATTACATGACACAACGGCATGCCACACTACTTGAGTGCCATCTTGCGGCTGAAAATGGTAGTGTTCATTATTTTCAGTCAGAATGAATGAAAATGGTCATATGTCAGCCAAAAATTTGTTTATAAATATGGGAATAAAACATAAATAAGTCGCTTCAGTGTCTAAGTCACAGGGAATGTAAAGTATGCAAAAAATGACTACTTATAGGCTGAAAAATACGGTATGTGTCCAGGATAACTCTCAGCTATAAACCTTACCTCTATCTGTAATTTTGGTTAAGTTATAACCATTTTTTGTGTTAACAAAGGTAGATTAGCTGTGGCAGCCATGCTGAATTTGCTTGACTCCGAATGCTAATCAGCTGTTGCAAATCCATGGACCACTTTCTGTAAAATTAATCAAACTCCATCCACTGGCTTGTAATTTGCTAACAGTGTTGACCTTAATGGTTAATGCCATAGTTTGAGGCACTGATATTGCACAACAAATAAAATTTTAAGTTATCTTAGTGAATGAAGTAGAAAGTAAACTGTTTGAATTAGTATATTATCTAAATAAACCTGTCATTCAGACTTTGCTAAATGTTTTATTTTTATTTTATGAGTTTATTAAAGCTTTTAGAACGTGTTACAGTTCAAATTAGACACATTAAGTTAATCATCAAGTCTTTTTTAGTCCACAGCATTTAAGTTTAGGGATACTCCCAATGCAGGATCAAAACAGAAGGCCACTCCAGTTTGCTAGAACATAAAGTCTGTGCACGCCTGCACGTCCGCCAAGTCACTTTATCTTTCTGACAAAAAAAGTCAGTCCTCCGATTTGTGTTTTTCTTCTGTTTCAGCAAAAGAAGAAATCGTTTTTTTTTTCATTTTGAGGAGAATAACAGAAGTAGTCTGAATGCATCCAAATAAGCACTTTTAACTGACACCTCTCTACAAGCGTGAATAGGCCTTAAACTTCAGATGACCCAGTAGAAGCACCAGCTCGGTCCTGAAGGATGGAAGAGGTGGGGATGTGTGGCTGGGTGGAAGTGGCGGGGCAGTGATTTGCATGGCCCATTGTGCTGCACAAGTTTGGGTGCTTTTTTTTGGGCTTGGGCCCTTTTGGCCATTTACTTCCACTCTGGCTGGCTGTGGCGAGCTGTGAATAGTCTCTGGTTGGAGGAGACACAAAGGCGCTTTTGTGCTGCGGCTGCACCATATTCATCAGGTAATGCCTGTAAGACAAATCTGATTGGACGTCTCTGTCACTTTGATGTGGGTTCAGAGTGCGAGTGGCCCTGAGATTGCTAACTTCACTCTCTATTGCCTATTCTGCAGCATTGATACAGAGGGTGGAGGCAAAGGGAGGGGAGTCAGGAGAGGTGGAGAATGAGGAGAGAGAAGAGAGAGCAGGCAGGGGGTAGTCCTCATTATTTGCAGGAGCAAATTCATAATAAATTTCCCCATTGTACAAAACCAGGTCGAGATGATTGACACTACTTTACGGCAAGCTGAACAAAAGCCCTGATTTAAGTAGAATACCAAATGAATGGGGCGAGCGTGGATTCAATTCAAACAATTTTAATCTCTCCCTTTCCTCCCTTATCCCTCCACTCCCCCCTTTCTCTCACTTATCCCATTTTTTTTCCAACTCTGCTGCCTCTTTTGTCCCAAGCATTCTCGTTTTACAGAGTTATTCTACTCCAACGGATGTGCTAATTGTGCTGGTTAAACTGGAAGCTGGTGGACTCCTGTGATACAGAGCTTATTCTTGCCTAATGGCTGTAATGATGGTTCAGAGAGACTGCAGCCTGTAGCCTGAGCTGCTTGTGGAAAACTTGAGAGGGAGAGGTTTTTTTTCTCTCCTTTTGATTCATTTAGGCAGTTAGGAAATGAGAAGACGAGCAAGGCCTCATGCTGGGATCATGCAAGAAAAAAGCGTGACATATAAAAGGACTACAAATGGGTTCTGAAAAGTGGTGCAAATTAAAATTTGTCGGTGCAGCAAAAATGCTTTTGCTACTTCTAAGTTTTGTTTATGCGTTTGTAGAGACTAGAGGTATGTTTGTTGGTAAAGCAGCGTTACACAAGCCAGTGTGTCTCTTGTGCTAGTCCCAAGCCCAGGTAAATGTGAGCGTTGTGTCAGGATGGGCATCCAATTTATTTATTTTTTGCCAAAACTAACATGTAAATTCATTTAAATTACACCATATGAGATTGGTTGATGCCTGGGTTAACAACGACCACCCCCCAGTGCTGTTGACAAATAGGGTGCCGGCGGAAATTGTGCTACTGTTAGTCGAAGGTCACGAGGAGGGAAACATGTCAGGAGACAGAGGGAGAAGGACTGAGGGTTCTGATGACAGAAAGTTTGTGCTCCAGTGGATGGTGAGAGTCAAACAGAAGATACTGGTCTGTGTGGGTTGGTTTTCTGTAAACTTCAATGTTGAGACTGTCCTCTCCCTCCATATGCACCAAACAGTCCAAAAAAGGCAGCTTGTTATCATTAGCATCCTCTCTGGTGAACTTGATGTTGTTATCAACCGAGTTAATGTGTCTGGATGAGAAGCGAAACGTCTTCTGTTACAAATAAAGTCCAGTTGATCTTGTATTGAACGCCTTTTTGATTGATCATGTCCTGGACGACTGAGAATCTTCACCAGCATAAGGAAGTGCATTATTCTGTGCTTTATACAAAACTAACAAAATATTATAATCAACTAAATCATAAAACTTCAACAGTTTCATTTGATAAAACAAAATGCTTGACGGATGATGGAAATTCTTTCTGGTGATAATTCTAACAACTCTCTTCTGCAATATAAAAATTGGCATTGTAATTGATTTACACGCCGTACCCCAAACGCTAACACCATAAATTAAGTGTGGCACAAATAATGTATTATACAATAAATAAAGTGCCTTATCATTTAATAAATCTCTAACTCTGTAAAATATCGCAATAGACTTAGATAATTTTGCTTTAACTGAACTTATATGTTTTTTCCAAGATCATCAATGGTGATGCCCAAGAACCTCACCTCATGAACTCTCTGAATCTCAGATCTGTCAATTAAAAATGGTACATCAATTGATTTATTTTTATTACTAAATATCATGTAACTAGTTTTATCCAAATTCAACGTTAATTTATTAACTTTAAACCAAGTCTGAATTTTTGCAAGTTCTGTCATCAATAATTTCAAAGTTTGTTAAATATTGTTACCAAAACCAAAAAAAGTGGTGTCATCAGCAAAAAGAATGCATTTAAAGAGTCCAGAGACCTACACCAAATCATTTATAAATATAATATAAATAATTTTAGTCCTAGTATCGATCCCTGAGGAACTCCATATGTAATAGTTCTGGGCTCAGATTTCACCTCATCCATTTGCACAAACTGTTTCCTATCACTCAAATAACTACAAACCCATTTCAATTCCAGTCCTCTAATACCATATCATTAAGAAGGCCAAGGCCACGTATGCACAGAGGATCGAGGGACAGTTCACCTCACAAGACCCACGGAGCATGTGGAAGGGCATCAAATGCATAACAGATTACAAAGGCAAGAGCAAACAATGCCCCAGGGACCCATCTCTGCCTGATGCCCTCAATAAGTTTTATGCACGTTTTGAAGATCCAAACAGACCAGCTAGCACCAGACTCACCTCATCACCAGATGAAGAGCATCTCAGAGTGACCGCAGCAGAAGTGAGAGGCAGTCTCAGAAGGATCAACCCTCATAAAGCAACCGGACCAGACAACATCCCAGGGAAAGTTCTGAAGGAATGTGCGGACCAGCTCTGTGAGGTGCTGGCTGACATCTTCACCACCTCACTTTCACTGGAGTCAGTTCCCACCTGCCTGAAGACCGCCACCATCATCCCAGTTCCAAAGAGCTCCACAGTGACTGGTCTGAATGACTATAGACCGGTGGCCCTCACCCCGATAGTCGCTAAATGTTTTGAGAAACTGGTCATGTCCCACATCAAGACAACCGTCAACATCAACGAGGACCCTCATCAATATGCATACCGCGAGAACCGATCAACAGAGGACGCCATCTCCTCTGTGGTCCACACTGCTCTCACCCACCTGGATCAGAAGGACTCATACGTGCGTCTGCTCTTTGTGGACTTCACATCTGCCTTCAACACCATGATCCCCCAAACTCTGATAGACAAACTATCCACACTTGGACTAAGCCCCTCCATCTGTAACTGGGTACTAGACTTCTTAACAAACAGACCACAGTCCGTGAAGATCCACAACTTCTCCTCCTCCACCATAACCCTCAGCACTGGCTCTCCCAAGGATGTGTGCTGAGCCCTCTTCTGTTCACTCTGCTCACATATGATTGTACAGCCACACATCCAGGCTGTCATATTGTTAAGTTTGCAGATGATACAGCGGTGGTGGGATGCATCACAAACAATGATGAGTCCAGCTACAGACAGGAGGTGGAACACCTGGAGAGCTGGTGCAAAGAGAATAATCTTCACATGAATGTGAAGAAGACAAAGGAGATGATTGTGGACTTCAGAAGGAACAAACACACCCACGCCCCACTGAACATAGGTGGATCTGCGGTGGAGGTGGTCTCCAGCTACAAATACTTGGGTGTACACTTGAATGATAACCTCAGCTGGAGCAACAACACCACCAGCCTGATCAAGAAAGGTCATCAGAGACTCTACTTCCTCAGACGGCTGAGACGAGCTGGTCTGAGCAGCCCAGTTCTCACCTCCTTCTACAGGTGTGCAGTGGAGAGCATCCTGTGCTCCAGCATCAATGTGTGGCATGGAGGCTGCACAGTTGCAGAGAGGAAAGCTCTACAGAGAGTGGTGAAGGCTGCACAGAAGTCTGTTGGAGTCAGTCTCCCCACCATCACAGACATTTACACCTCCAGATGCAGGAAAAGAGCCACCTGCATCATGAAAGACCTCACTCACCCAGCACACTCACTCTTTGCCCCACTCCCCTCAGGACGGAGGTTGAGGAGCATCAAATGTAGAACCACTAGACTGAGGAACAGCTTCTACCCTGAGGCTGTTAGACTCATGAATAAATAAATAATAAGAATAAACACTGCAAAATATCACATCATGCTGATGCTGATCTGTTTTCTTGTTGCTGTGTTCATCTGTGACCATCTGCTCATACAGACTCATGTTCGTGCTGCTGTTTATAATGATGTTTTTCTACTACATTAGGGCTTAGTGTATTACTAGTTGATGTTTTTCTTAGTTAATTCTAGATGTTATTACTGTTTTTCTCTTGCATTTGTTGTTGGATGTAACTGGGACCCCGTGTACATAATCTCGTTTTCATCACATGTACCACATGCGGTGCAAATGACAATAAAGACCCTCTGACTCTGACTATGTAACTTATCAAGGAGTATATTATGATCAACTGTATCAAACGCTTTTTTTAAATCAACAAATACACCCACACAATACTGTTTATGATCCACCGCTGTAGTTATTAATTCCATTAACTCCATCAGAGCCATGGATGTTGAATTTCCTGTTCTGAACCCATATTGATTATTGGTGAGAATATTATATTTTTCAACAAATTGATCCATCCTGATAACAAACAGTTTCTCCAAGATTTTTGAAAATTGTTGCAATAATGATATTGTTCTGTCATTGTTAAACTCAGATTTGACACCACTTTTAAAAAGAGGTATCGCCTTAGTCACTTTCATGCGATCTGGAAACGCTCCAGATGAAAAGGATAAGTTACATATATATGTGAAAGGCTTAATTAC
>JBBPBX010020474.1:18959-43337 GCA_038048925.1 Garcialebias charrua | reverse complement strand
GCTCAAACATCTCCTACAGCTAACAGTTTGTAAATGACCACACACTAATTACTTTCTGTAAGTTTCAACAAAATCTGTCCTGTGGTTTAGTAGTTCATACCTCCAGAGCAGGAGGCCGAGCTGCGACAGAGTGAGTTCGGCCAGAGGAGGCTACCGTCGGACACATGAGGTGGGAACGGTCGGTGGACCCTAGCGGACAAAAGAGGTACTGCACCATTTTTTTGCCAATATGAAAAACGGTCATATCTGAGCCAAAAATTGGTCTAAAAATATGGGGGAAAATCCATAAATATGTAGCTTCGCCCTATAAGTCGCAGGGCATGCAAATTAGGAAAAAATGTGTGACTTATACGCTGGAAAATACGGTATATCAGAATCAGAATGCTTTTATTATTCTTGCACAGTTGGACAACAAAATTACTTTCCGTACAGCCTTCTTAAAGATGGACAGAAGTGTACAGGGGGCTGCAGCTTCTAAGATGTGCCGCCCCTGTTTCTTAGATAAGAAAACAACAAAAGAAAAGAGGACACAAAACTTTTCAAAGTGTACCTGTTCATCATTACAGATGACTCCTTCTCTCAAAACAGACATATAATACATAAATCCATCATATAATAGTCATTTATTAAGGAATGAGGCAGTTCATAGAGGGATACATATTTCAAATCTTTGCCTTAATCGTTCCACTAAATAGTAGGCAATATTTAATGTAAACTTAATTTAAAATAAATTGCACAGTCACTAAATATATCATTTAAACCACTGTACTCATGTTTAGGGCTGTGAAATTAAAACTTGTAGTGTAAAAAGCTCATTATTTGGTATACGAGCCTAAAAGCACTACTGAAAATCAACAAATTTCATTAAAATGTGTTTTCTGTATTTACTCATACAGTAATTATTTGTTTTGTAAAGAATGACAGACATGATTTATCATTAGCATATTTTTGCTATGTTAAAAAAATGTACATTAAATTTTTTTCCACAAAAGTAACTCCTTCACACAGCACTATGTTTATAGTTACTGTATTTGAGGATTGATCGTGTGTGTGACGTGAAGCCTGGAAAAAAGCTCATTACTGTACTGTCTACATTTTCTAAAAGTACTGTACACCAGTTTCCCTTTCGCTCAGACTCAACAAGTCTGTTGAACAGAAACTATCGTGGTTCTCATTGAGAATTACATTTTCTCTCTTTTTTTAAATCTTTAACATTACTTTAAACAAGGTTTATGTTTGCATTTTATATTTTACATTACCCTTTCAAAGGCTTTCCACGGCCGGGACGGTTATTTTTCTTTTCCAACTGCGCCATCATTTGGTACAGGTACGTCATTACACCGACGTCATCATTCCGCGACAAGGAAGTGTTGCTATTTGCTGTGTGTTGCCCTTCACGTTGTTAGAGAAACGTTAGTAAAGTTTCGTGTTTGCTACTTTACATTATTGAATAATTTTTTTTGTGCTTCGAGAGGCTCAGACGAGGAAGGACAGAGCGATTTGCTTATTGGAAACCTTTTATCGAGTGAGTGACAAAAATACGTCAAATATTTTCGTTTTTGAAACTAGTTCAGTGGTTTAATATTTTTGTAAGACACAGGATTAAGTGTAATCTTGCAGAGAGTATATAAAACTTTATTCAGTTTATGTGAGGACTGTGTAGTCACTTTGGAAACATTTAAATGACCATGTTAAAATAGTTAAGCTATTGATTCTGGTGTTTGTCAATCGTGTAACCATATTTTAACAGCAGCTACTGCTATATCTGATTGAACTAACATGTTTTAAATAATGTCTCCTCAGACCCAGAGTGAAACAGTGATGACAGCTCCAACCTCTGCTGAAAGAAAGGCCTGCTGGGAAGCCAGAGACCAGCTCTGGCAGTGTTTAGATGACAGCAATGACAAGACTGAACCCTGTCAGAAGCTCCAGAGGGATTTTGAGGCTAAATGTCCATCTCAGTGGGTAAAGGATGCCTTTGATTTAAAAAAAAGTCCTTGTTTCATTCAAAATGTGTTTAAACATGAGACAATTTTGATAACGTCTCTAAATCACAACATTGTTGTTCCTGATCTTTTTGTTGTTGTTGTTGTTGTTTCCTGGTTTTCTTGGGCAGGTGAGATATTTCGCCAAACGGAGAGGCTTTCTCAAATATAAAGAGCAGATGGAGCGAGAGGGGTTCACACCTGCCCAAGGCTCCAAACAAAACTCTTAACCAACATTTTGAAGGAACGCTCCAGACTGTATCTGCACTGGTGGAACAGGTGCAGAGGAGCTTTCTGTGGGCACCTCATCATTTTTGCACGTTATTTATTAGTTGGGACAAATGCTGCAGTAGTGAATCTGAACAGCAGTACTTTTGAAATGGACCCTTTTTGGAACTATAAATATTAAAAAAAAAGGTTTCTGTTGATGATTTCTGAACAGACTAATTTTGTTGGACACATTTGACCCATTTACTCAGTACTTTCAGCCAGAGATATTCATCCTAATACGTGTCGGTTGTATTTTCGTGGACTGATACCGTTTCCTTTTCACAGTCAGTTTTCTGTTTCTGAGGATTTCTTTGAACGTATTTTTGTCTGCAGTAAGCGATCATGACGCCGTCTTGTCTTTCAAAGTCTAAGGTCTTGAGTGTGAATAAATCAACACAGCCGAATGAGGTTGATGATTTTTATTGTTAGACATGTACTGTTTTTTTCTCAAACCTTGTTTCGTGGCTGAATATGTCAACCTTTTCCTGGTGAAATGCATAATTGAAACGCTACGACTCATCTGAAATATCCAAAGACAACTTTATATTACAAGTCCGTGTGTATTTACAGAGGAGTGGTCACTGCTGCAACACCAGCAAGATAAACAAGGCATCTGATTCAGGTTACACTACCATATATATGGTGTGTATTTACACCATATATATGTTATACCAAGGCCTATACGGTACTTTGAATACAGTGATATAAAAAGTGACAAATTACATGTAGACTTGCTGTAAAAAAAATACAATCAGCTGAGCTTGGTACATTTAAGGCTTTGTACAAACTTTTTCTTGTTTTTCGTCATTGTACAAGTAACAGTGATTTACTGATTGATTAAAACTATTGCACAATGCCGTCCCATACTCACTTCCAGTCTCCAAGGTGGTTTTTGGACATTCAGAGCTTGAATTAACACTGAAGCCACTCGGATTTACTTATCTTTGTGTTTTTGTACCACAGTTGTGCAAAGTTAAAAAAATATTTTTTTAAGTCTAGACAACGCGTTCACTCTGTCGTTACGTTTGAAAACTTTTTTAATGGAATATTTACTGTACTGTGGCAATTAGTTTTCCCTCTTATCTAAACCAAGTAAATCACTTGTAAAAATTATTCCAGTTATGTTCAAGTGAAACTGCAGATTTTTGCCTACAAGCTTCCAAAGCTAAATGTAAAAAGTTAAATATATTTGATCAAAAAGGTCTGGCTATGACTAAACCAGCAGTTTGCCAGTGTCCCTGCCTCTGAGGGATCTGAATAGTGAACGTTTGTAGTTTTCAAGATGAATAATCCAGGTAGAAAAAGTCAAATCATCTGGACGGTTTCTTTGTGTTTGAATGTTTTGCCTTTCATCCAAAAGATAGAACGGTGGTGGAGAGGGCGGACTCCAGAAACCACCTGAGCACCATCAAACTGGTTGACCCCACTACGTGAGGGTGCCATTTATAAGTTTATATATTTAAATTTATATTTATAAGTTTGTTGTGGCTCCTCGAACTGATGAAGTCTTTTGGATGAAAGACGAAACGTTACAACAAAATGAAACCATCCAGAGGACCCGACTTTGTTAAATTTCAAGATGAGTGTTTTTCTGGACTGAACAGGGAAAGAAGTAAACCTTAGTGGTGCAACATATACAAGTGGGCATGAGTTACACTGAGTAGAAGAGGTAGGTGGTTCAGCGCAGAGTAACAGATCCTGGTGAGTGCAGGGAGCAATATTATCCTGTACCAGGTGTAATGGCGGAACAAATTTGAGGTACCGGTAACTACTTATAAGCAATATAAAATCTAGAAAGTATAGTTTCCATAAATGACAGGAGTGGCCGGTTTTATATACTGTATATGTTGGTGGCCATCTTGACTTGGTGATCCAGTTTTGGATAGAGATTGTTCTTATTTCCAGATGCTGTCAGTCACACCAACATGGACGTCATGACGTGAGTTTCTTATTTTTCAAGTCTTCATACAAGCACTGACAGACAGACGAAGGGTATTTCCACCTCTTCCCTCCACAAGGGGACAAAACAAGCATGTATTCTTCCTACACACTTATGGGGTGCCGTTTGTCAAATTACACAGTCAAGAATTAACAGCAATATTTTTGGTTTATTTAGCTTTTCACAAGAAGAAAAAGTTGTTTTTTTCCACAATCATATTTTTACAATGTTGTACATTTATAAATGTCACAATTCCAAACTAAATCTTTAATTTACAATTATTAAGTTTAAAAACTAAATGTTTGTCCAAGCTAAATGTTTAATTTGCAAACTAAGTATTTAACTGTAAAGTTAAATATTTAGTTAGTAAACTAACTATTTAGTAGTAAATTAAATATTAAATTTCCAAGCTAAATATTTATTTTCAAAACTAAACATTTAATTCCTAACCCAAATATTTAATTTGCTAACTAAATATTTAGCTCGGACCTAAATATTTAACTTTCAAGATAAGTATTTAGTTTGTGAACTAAATATTTAGCTTGTAAATTAAATATTTAGTTTGGAACTATGACATTTATAAATGTATGAATAACATGGTGAAAATATGACTGATGACTTTTTGTATGAAAGGCTAAACAAACCAAAATATTGTTAATGTTTGTCTGTGTAACTTGACAAATGGCCACCCCATACACACTGAGGCAATTCAAGACGTTATCTGCATTTACACAGAAACCCACTTCAAAAAGGTCACTTTAAAAAACAGGTAGTAAAATGAGGGTCTCCATTACAGTATTATGAAATTTCAAGAAGGCAACAAGATACAAAGTATGTTACTAAATCAACTTTAGAAACTTTGGCAAAAATCATAGAAGATTGGTAAACTACATTTCCAATTCTAGTCGCCGTTGAGAATAACCAGAGAATTAGAGCTTAAGACACAGAAACAATGAAGGCTGGGTGATGTGTACAGTGTGTACACTACATCATCATCTTTTGTTAACGTGTTTATCTTAAAGTGGCAAAGATTGTTTTCTTTTTTTTATTGGATGGCAACACAGTCAAATTTACGTGCCAGCCATACAAAAAGAAAAACGCCTGTCTACAAGGGCTGCACAGCTCAGTTCCAATTTATTTACCAATGTGTAGACATGACTTGGTTTAAGAAATTATTTCAAATAAAATTATTGTTTCTAGTATTGATCAATTTGCCACAAATGACTGAAGTTTTTAAAAGTTCTCTGAATACAGATTATTTGTCTAAATGTATCAGAGGAAAAAAACTTATGTAGAATTTCTGGTTTTATGCATTCTTTTTGTTGAATATCACCAAACGGACCATTATGACAGCAACAGAGACCAATGCTTCCAGTGTTTCCTCTTCCACCTGTTCAAGTTCCATCAGTCTAATCGGGATGAAGGTGCACTCAACACTCCACGTCCATACATCATTTTCTTATTGTCTTTGTCATAAAAACCCTTTTTTTCTCACAGTAATTCATCCTGTTCTGTGTTCTCTTCCTCAAACCCAACAGTGGTTATACGTTTCCGGTAATGTTCCTGGCCAATGCCCAGGCTGGAAACTCGGGCAGATTGAAGAGGGGAACGCCCCACGTAGTGATGGCCAACATCACCACGGCCACGCCAATCAGGTTCACACCAAAGCCTGCTGTCACCTGGAGATTACAGAGAAAAAGAAAGAAATTTTTAAAACAACAACTACTTCTTTCAGCTTTTCCCTCTTCAGGGGTCTCCACAGCGAGTCATCATCCTCCATCTCTGTCCTCTGCATCCTCTGTCCTCACTCCAACTACCTTCATGTCCTCTCTAACTGCATCCATATATCTCCTCTTTGTCTTTTTCCTGGCAGCTGCATTTCTAACATCCTTCTACCAATATACCCACTGTCCCTCCTCTGGACATGTCCAAACCATCTCAGTCTGTCCTCCCTAACTTTATCTCCCAGTTGTTCAACATGTGCTGTACCTCTGATGATCTCATTCCTGATCTTATCCATCCTTGTCACTCCTAAGGAGAACCTCAACATCTTCATTTCTGACACTTCCAGTTCTTTCTCCTGTCTTTTTGTCCATGTCTCTGTCTCCAGACCATACAACATAGCTGGTCTCACCACTGTCTTGTAAACTTTTCCTTTGACCTTTGCTGACACCTTTTTGTCACAAATCACTCCTGAAACTTTTCTCCATCCACTCCATCCTGCCTGGACTCTCTTTTTCACCTCTTTACCACATTCCCCATTTTCCTGGACAGTGGACCCCAAGTACTTGAAGTCCTGCACCTTTGTGACCTCTGACCCTTGTAGCCTCACTGTTCCACTGGCCTCCCTCTCATTCACACACATGTACTCTGTCTTACTACGGCTGACTTTCATTCCTCTTCTTTCAAGTGAATACCTCCACCTCTCCCAGTTCTCTTCCACCTGTTCCCTGCTCTCACCACATATCCCAATGTCATCTGCAAACAATTTAATTAAAATAACAAATACACTGACTTGAAAAGATTCTTTTTAGTATAAGATGTTTTTTTTAATCCCCAAAAGTTAAGAAACAAAAAAGGGATTGCATACATAACAAATTTGATGTGTTGTCCTCTTTAGCTTTTTGATGCCGCAGGTGCAGAAAGATCATCAGTGTGCACGTGTGTGTTTGGTGTGTGTGTTGTACCATGTCTCTGATCTGCACGTGGCCGTAACTGAAGACGATGGCGTTGGGGGGGTTCCCTACTGGAAGCATGACCCCAAACGACACGCACATGGTGGATGGGATCAGCGTGTGGAGAGGGTTGATGTGCAACGTCTCTGACTGGGAGAGAAACGGAGTGATGAGAAAGAAATCAAGGACAAGAAGGCAACACGATGAAGAAATGATGTAAACGAGAGCCAGCACGGAGAATAAAAAGGAAACCACCCAGAAAAGGTGGTTTTAGAAAAAAAGGAAGAAGAACAGGGAAGATGGAGAAATGAAAGGAAGAACAAGAAAAAGTTAGGGGTAAGGTTCAGTTAAAACATGACCATATAGAGAAAAGTTTTTGATGATAAACCAGAAATGATTCTTTGGAACTAACGATTCACATGAAGAAGCTGAGTCCAAGTAATGCTGGTGTTTTTATACATTTATGGCAAAACTAAAGTACAATTATGTACAACAGGGGTATTTTGGTCATTTGAAAATGGTATTCTCTGTAAAAGTTACAAACAAGAACAAACTTCTGGTAGATAGCTTTTTGAAAGATGTCTGTTTAAAGAAATAAAGTTTAATTCTGGAAGGACTGACTACCGGTACTGTAGTCTGAGCAGAGCCCAAGACCAAAATGAATTGCTCATGTGTAACAGTTCAGAAGCCTTTGCACTGCAGTCAATTTCACATTGCCCAGTTACTACAGCCAGGTGAGATCAGCAGCTGTGGCAGCGAAATGTAGCACGTTCAGTGTTTAGGGAACTTTCAGCTGAAAGGTTTGACTAATACTGTTTAACAAATTAAAACCTACTTAGGTCCAGTGGGTGTGATGCCTGAACTATTCTAAACATTGTCATGCACTGTAATTCATTTACATGTATTGTCGTGGGATATGATTGGTGCATTTGTGAATGACTGGAGGCAACTTAAAGAGTATGTTAACTTTGGAATCATCAACTTGGTTTGTTTCGACTAAAGCAAGTCACAGACATTCTATTAAAGCCTCCTGCGATGTTAGGTTTGGGAAAGAATCTCATAGAATAGAATATATCTTTATTGGCATATTTGTACCGGAGTACAAAACATTGCGATTGGCGCGTACACCATCCTAAGAGGGACGTATGCACATGTACGTACAATCCATATCTGATTGTCTGGCGGCGCGGATTAATTTATGCTGCGGCTTTCCGTGCGTACGTCCCTCTTAGGATGGTGCGCGCGTCAATCGCAATGTTTTGTACCCCGGTACATATATGCCAATAAAGATATATTATATTCTATTCTATTCTATAAAATGTCTATTATGTTAAAGCTTCTTTCACATGCCCTAAAGCAGAAAGTGATCTATAGTAAAAAAAAAGAAAAAGAAAAGCTTTTTGGGTAACAGTTGCAATGTCTCAATCTCATTTAACACAGCTAACTATTTGAGGTTCTTTTGTTCTGGTGGGCTCCTTAGCAAAATAATATTTATTAGTCAGCCAGAATGTGACCTTATCAGAACCATGATGCTGATAGACACTGTACCATCTTCTCAGAACTTTGGAACTTTCTGGAATATCTATTGATAACTCACCGCCTTTGTCAACCTCTATGCATAAATGTATTATGACGTCATTGTATGTTGCTGGTTTATGTCGTGAGGTCTTTATTTTTGTGTGCATCTTTTACACCGTTTCCCAGCCAGGACTTGGTGTGAGACATGTTTTTTTTTTTCTTTTACTTCCTCCACCCTCGTGTTCTCTCATCTGCCGGTATGTTGTATGTAACAGCTCTCACTTGTAAATGAGTCTTCGAGGCATGGGAACTAACTTGTATGAATAAAGGTCTAATAATAATAAAAAATAATAGATATGCCAGCATGTATTCAGATCATTACATATAAAGCATAGGAGCACCAGGAGCACTACCAGATGCCATTACAAAATCCTTTTCACCTTTCAAAGCCAAAAGCTGGAAATCGGCACATTCTTCAGCTTATTTGTGTTACAACAGTTTGCTCCTAATCCTGTCCACATCCTCTTCCCTGTTGCAGTGGCACGGTCCAGGCTTTGACATGACTGAAGGTACAGTAAGTGTGTCGTACCAGAGCTGATAGGATGGGCAGGAACACAGTGAGGGTCGCAGGGTTGGAGGCGAACTCCGTCACCGCAGACACCAGCAGGCAGGCCAGCAGAGTGACCCCCCAGGGAGGAAGACCGCTCATGGGCTCTAGCTGTCTGCCGATCCACACGGACAAACCGGACACCTACAAACACACAACACATGTGAACATCCTCAAAGAACAAAAAGTATTTTACAGTCGCCTGCACTGATTCAATCATTTTATTGTGCACTGCTATAAAAGATGATATGTGTTTGTTGGCAAACTGTCTCCTGAACTCCTGGACAGAGTTTATTTAAATAGATTCAACACAATTCAAGACGACCACAACAGCTAATCATCATTAGCAAACAAAATTGGATATAGCTTGGTGAATTTTACAGAGACTGGACAAAGAATTTGTGTGGTAGTGTCTGAGAGTCCTCCCCAACACATACTCTGAGCACTAACAGGCCATGCAAGATCTTTGTTCATATTCATTCAACATTACAGTACTGTATACATGTTAGTCTCATTGAGTCACAACAAGGACTCATTTACAAGAAAGACCTGTCTGTTTTAGACAGGCAACATATAAAGTACAGACAACTACTGTATATACAACAATAAAAAGCAATTAAAATAAAAAGTATTGTTATAAAAGCAATCAAATCAAGGTGCCATATAAACAAGGTAAAATACTAAAAACTAGAATGTATTTGCTTTGATTTTGCTAATGATCTTATCAAATGTTTAAAATCCCTTAAAGAAATCAAAGTGGACATCTTTAGATCTTTTTGCAAGGTGTTCGAGGAAACAGGAGCAGAGGAAGAAAAGGCCATTTTGCCAAGTTCAGTCCGCACTGAGGGTACGCTGCAGGTAATGATGACCTGAGAGCGCATGTTGTAACTGCACTGTCGACGTGACATGTGGGAGGAGATATAAGAAGGTAGCAGACCAAGAAGTGATTTATAGATGAAAATGTACCAGTGATAGAGCCTATGTGCAGTACCATATTTTCCGCTGTACACGTCGCATCAGTCCAAATATGTCTACAAAATTGGAAAAATCCATAAATACGTTGCATCTATTGTGCGTCACCACTGACAACCTGGAAATGTGGATTGAACCCAGAAGTGTGGGCCGGTGTTGTGCCAAAAACCGATGGGCTGCCCAATGGCAGCCGCGGGAGTGTGCACGGGAGGACTTCAACAAACTTATTTAACATTTAAAAACCATTATATGTTTGCTCAGAATTATAGTAAATGTGTGTCTCAGTCTATCTTTTGCTTCATAAATGCACTGTGACAGTCAAATCAGCTGTATTTTAAAACTCAATTTGCGGAAGCGACAGGCACGTGCAGAGGGATAAGCCTCCGCATTTCTTCGAAATTTAACAACATAAACACCTAAAACAATTATTTGTTTGCTCAAAATTATCGTAAAGGTGTGACTCAGTTGAATTTTTACTTAATAAATGCACTTTAATGGTCAAATTAGCTGCATTTCACCAGGGCGGTGCAGCTGGTTTAACTTGCTCCACGTAGCGAGCAGAATGAAGGTGGGGTACTGTGGTAAACCAACTGAGACATTATAAGCTGGTGAAGATTCTCAGTCATCCAGGACATCCATCTATCCATCCATTATCTTTTACCCGCTTCTTCCATTTTGGGTCCAGGACATAGTAAATAAAATAAAAAATTCAAGACAAAAACAATAATGTATAAAATCAAAAAAGGCGTTCAATACAGAACAACTGGACTTTATTTGTTGTTCTGTTCTGTATTGAACGCCTTTTTTTGATTTTATCACGTCATGGACAACTGAGAATCTTCACCAGAATAATGTCTAAAGTATAATACAGTAAAGTCCAGTTGTTTTTGTCTTGAACTTTTTTGAATGTGTCATTATAGCCACGTTTACCTATTACATGATGCTAAGACATGCCATGCAGCTACTATTACTACTCTTCTGCCGTCTAGTGGCTGAAAATGGTAGTGTTCAATTTTTTTCAATCAGAATGAATGAAACCGGTCATATCTCAGCCAAAAATTGGTTTATAAATATGCGGGGGGGAAAAAAATCCATAAATATGTCACTTCGGCCTATAAGTCGCAGGGCATGCAAATTATGCAAAAAAAACAAAAAAAAAAACACTTATAGGCCGAAAAATATGGTAATGATGGACAAGTGACTAAGGAGTACAGGGTGCAGTGATGAGTATGGTAGTTACAACTCTTAGTCACCATGGTAGACAGTATCCAACATCTGCAAGGAGCTGGTAGGAGCATTCATGTAAATAATGTCACCAATGTCTGGTAGGAAAGTTCCAACTACAGTACAAGGCCTTTTCTGGCATTCAGAGTTAAGCAAGATTTATTTTGGAAAAAGAAACCCAGTTTCAATCTCAGTTTCTTTATCAGGTTTTTCAATATGTGGTTTAAAAGAGAGATGTGCATCAATTAAAATTCTCAACTATTTGTAAGAGTCCACAAACTCAACTGGAACACCATGCATGGAACAGCATCCCTTTGGTTTTATCAGCATTTAGCACCAGTTTGAGATGGAATAAATAATAATAATAATAATAATGTCTATTCCTGTCATCTGCATATGTTTCCCATACACAGACGAAATTCGTCTCTGCATTTAACCCAACCACCTACCAGGTGGTGCAGTGAGCAGCCCGAAAGCGCCCGGGGAGCTGGAGAAATAGGTGTGCACTCATAGACACCCCAAGCTGGGTAGTGGCCGGGGCGCGAACCCGCGACCTTCGGGTCCGTAGTCAAAAACCCTGCCACTAGACCATCTTGGCAAATGCAGGCTGTAGAAGATGGAAAACCTTGGTAACTGTGTTAGTTCGACAATGAACAATTATATCGTCAGCATAGGAGGTGTCAAGAATGTTTTGACCAACATTATATAAATTGTAAATAGTGGGTCCTAAAACTGAGCCTTGTGGCACACCATCAGTGACCATTAAATAGCTAGATGAAGTACCAATGTACCATGTAATTCCTATTGACAGAGAGACTGTACGAAGTTGCTAGTACAGTAAAGCAGTGACACATACACAGACATGCATGCATAGTACCTTGCAGCCAGCTGCGAGTGCATAGCCTCCTCCAACCAGGATGACAATCTCCCACGGCATAAGTCTCTGGAAGTCTTTCCAAGTGATCATGGGGGCAAGTGGATCTGAGTCGGAATCGTCTTCTGGGAGTTTAAAAACAAAGAAAAAAAATATAACAACTTATTTTGTGTTGTCTTATTTGACAACAAAACAATTGTTTTTGTCTATGTTGTATTTTTTTATATTGTTGTCTATTTTAAATGTATTTTAGTGTCTTTAAGTATATCTTCCACAATGTGATGGCCTGATATTTACTGTAACAACAAACTGCAGCAGGTTTGTACTTGTTGTCCAATATGCTGAACTTGAATGTCCTGGTGTCCTCATGAGACCCCTCAGAGTTATGTACTGTTCAGGCCAAAGTGAAAAAGTGAAACTAACCTGAGTTTTTACAGCTGGATGAGGAGGAGAAGGGTCGCCTGGCAGGAATGAGGAAGAGCAGGAAGCCAAGAAGGACAGACACCGTCGCATCAGTCCTGTAGCCCTTCCTGGGAGGGCAAACGTGCACAGATTTCACAACAAAACACAAAACCCTGTTAAACTACCTGGAATTATGTCAATTTATAAAAAAAAAAATCTCTATTCTCTCATGTTTGGCTCATTTCACCTCGGACAGTAAAGCCACTCATTAATGCTTACATTTCAAAAANATTTTGTTTTGTTTTTTGAATGTCCAGAGGACCAGACTTCACTTTTTAGATGTTTCTACCTGGATTATTGAGCATGCATCAGGATGTCTATATTTTTCTTCATCATTTGATGTGTTTGCACTCACTGTGGTTTTGTTTCTTGTATACAGATTATTTTTTTCTTTAATACAGTTTTTTTTTCTTGTATACAGATTGTTTTTAGTTTTGGTTTAAAGTTTAGCTTTGATTTAAAGCTTTAATTTAAAGTGTAATTCTTGTATTGTGATTTGTACATCTGTGGGTTAGAATTAAGTTGAACAAAAGGCTGTATCTCTTCTTTAAACATCAAAAAACGTTCAATACATAAACAACTGCGCTTTATTTGTAACAGAAGACGTTTCGCTCTTCATCTGAGGAGCTTTCTCAATTCAAAGAGCAGAGTGTGGGGATCAGGTTTTAAAGGCTGAGATAAGATACACCTACCTATGTAGATTGACAAATCACACCTCACACCTTAACAGTAGGTGTTTCTTAAAGGGATTGTGACATGATTTTTTTACTATTCATAAAATTGCTCAAAATATATATATTTTATCATTTAAATATGTTTGTTTTTGCAAACAAAATGATAAATCACTTTAATTTTGCTTTAAAAGTGATTTTGAACTTCAAGCCGTGTTTAATCATGGGAAATCCCATTACACGCGAACGCACCATCTGTGATGTCACACCGGGCAGAGCTCTGGGCTTGTCACAGTGCGCAGGTATGAGCAGCTCGACATGAAGGAAGTCTGATACAGCATCAGACCTAAATTAGATCCTGTTGTTTCTTGTTCCATCACCCAAACTATTTTCTGCTTCCCAAAATGAAGACAAATAGCTCAAATCTTCACATAGATTGATAAATTCGTCCAGTTTTAAATTGTCCGCTATTAAAGACACCACAGCCCTCTGCCCAGTGTGACATCACATATGGTGCGTTCGAGTGTAATCGGATTTCCCATGATTAAACACGGCTTGAAGTTCAAAATCACTTTTAAAGCAAAATTAAAGTGATTTATCATTTTGTTTGCAAAAACAAACATATTTAAATGATAAAATATATATATTTTGAGCAATTTTATGAATAGTAAAAAAATCATGTCACAATCCCTTTAAGGTATTTGTTAGTCTAATTCACAGATGAGGCTCCTCTGTTAAACATGTTTTGAGGGAAATATTCCTGATAACAATTTTGTCTTTTTTATGATTTTTCAGCTGAGTTAACTTTAATTAACAGATTTTATAATAAAGTCAAAGTGAAAACAGGATTGCATGATAAAGCTGGCACAGTTTATTCCTTTTTAATCGTCACTGATGAAAAAAAACTTGTTTTTATGCATAAAATGTTTTTAAAATAGCGTTTCCACCCTCCGTCTCGGACTCCCAGTCCTCCTGCCTGCCAGGGCTCAGAATCCGGCCTTTGTGAGCAGGTGAGGCTGGGGCTCGGGGTCCGGCCTTGCGTGCTTCGTGGGTCGGCAGCTCGTATGATCCTCCGTGGTGACTCAGCTCACTCGTCGGTCACCAAACACAAAAAACACCTGGACTTCAGCATTAAACACGGCGGCGTCATTATTGTTTTTAAAATCTTTAAAATAGATCCAGCCGCTGCGCCGCATCCCGAGAAATTGCAAATGGCGGATCGGTGAAAAGTTTCTCATCCAGTGACTCCTCCCCCTGACCAGAGTCCAGCGTTCACGTTTTGGTCCGGACTCGGTTCGACTGAGCTCGGTCGGTCCCACCAGAGAAGCAGGGACCAAAAGAGGACTTGAATCAGCCTCAAATCAGCTAAAATACTAGCTGAAGTAATAATGAAAGGAGTTATTTCCGTGGCGCGGTTCCCATAGTTGGGTTTGAGCAGAGGCAGTGCAAATTGAGCTTTTAATCACACAAGACTGTGTTGTAACAGCTGGCTTCAGTGTCAGAGTCTGAGATCCGTGGAAAGATACCACAAGGAGACAAAAGTTGGAAACAAATGGCCTTTGTCTCTAAAACACCCTTCACACTAAGCTGACGATGCTTCTACTAACGTCAGAATTTTTATGTAACTTGAATAATCTTTTTTTTTTTCATATTAGTTTACATTTGCTTGAGTTAAGTATCAGAATAAATGCGTACAGTATTTTTTAAGATAATGTATTAAAGGGGACCACACATGCAAAATTCACTTTTTAATGTTTTTTTTACTCAACTTTGGGTATGTACTTCATAAAAAAACAGTCCTAAGGCCAAAGAAATGCACCCAGTGGTTTATTTACTCTAAGTAGATTTATTTGTCTGTGATACAAACGGTTCGTTCCTCACTTCCTGCGGTTTGTGACGTCACAAACCGCAGCCACAACCCACCACAACCTGAGTCCAGCCCCTCACCTAGCAACCCCTGGTTAGGCTCAACCCACTTCTGTATTAAACACATGACTGTTGTTTTTCATGATTTCATCTCATCTTTTGTTTATATGTTCTTAATTTCATGTGTACAGCACTTTGTTGCAGCTGTGTTTTTTTTAAATGGCTTTATAAATAAAGTATAATTGTTATTTTTATGTTTTAGTTCAATTTTTAGTGTATTTGCGATCGCTCCCAACGCGCAGCCGGCAAAAATTAAACGAGCAGACCCCCGGCGTAGGGACCGGCGGCAACGGGACCCTCTTCTGGCGGATGGAGCGGAGCTTCAACTGTACAGCCTCGCAGCAGCCTCGCAGCAGCCTCGCAGCAGCGAGGACCTTCTCCTTACGGATTAATTTACGGGAGACACTTGGTGAACTTTGTGTTGTCTTGACTGGAACAGCGATAACTCCCAAAATCGCCGCGTGCAACGAGCGGAGCTGGCGAACACCGGAAGAGGAACAAGCTAACATTAGCATCGGATTCGGGTGGTCTCATGCTAAAAGGAGCAGCAAATTGCGGCGCGCTCAGACGGGTTTCGGTAAGTTATCTTAAGCTAGCACTAACAGTAAGTCAAATGAGTAATAAAAAAAGAGCTAATTTTAAAACAACAACACATTACAGATACTGGCTGTTACAGAGGGCGTAAACAGATCGTTGAAGGGCGTGGACTTCAGAACTCAGTATCAGAAACCGGTCGTTCAAAACGAAAGTTAAAAATGGCAGAATTAAAAAGGGTATAATTGATTATCTAAGAATTATTTTGTGTATTAAAATGAATTGATATTGTCAAGATAGCACACAGACATAACATACAAATTTACTATATGTGGTCCCCTTTAACAGCTAAGTTTAAAATTTACCAGCACAGAAAAGTTAAGTTAATTTGTAGCAAAGGCTAGAAGACAATTGAGGTTTATGAATATTAAATGGGCTCATGCAACAAAACAAAACATGACAAATAGTAAAACTAAACAAACAAAACACACACACACACAACAACAACAACAACAAAACAAACAAAAAAAGAACTACAGTATACAGCAATTAAAGGCCAAGCATTTCTAAATACATTATTGTGTTGGTTAATGTTGATTAGCTGTAACAGCCATCTTGAATTGGACTGAATCCAAAAGTCAATCAGTTGTAAATGTACATCCAATAGTTTCTAAGTATTTCATTGGAAATTGACCAATGGTTCATAAGATATTTAGCTAACAACCTAGATTGACTCCAGTAGTTATTGCTTAAATTTTCAGCAAACATAAGGTACATTAGAGTATTTGCTGTGAATGACTCTCACCTAAAACCATAGTAATTTTTGCTCAGTATCTGGAGAATTTACTGGATTATAACTGTGTGTTTTTATGGTCAGTTTGGCAGCCATTTTGAATGTGGTTAGTTCTGAAGTTAATCAGTATTAAATGTCCATTCAATAATTACTTTCTGCAGATTTCAGCAGCTCCTATACACATCTTCTGAAACTAAAACTACTGTCATGGATCTGGTCAGCTGGACTTTCAATGCAATCGATAAAATCTTTTCAACAATGCAACAGGGTCCTGGAGTGCCCTCATGCCCCGCTGAGACGCATGCAGCAGGATACGTCGTGGATCCGTGGGGAGTTTGGGAGCTGATGTGTTTTTCCATGTTGTTTCAGGAGGATGCCAAAGATATTTCTATAATTGGAACTATGATAGCAGGGTTTCTGCTCTCTGGATTCGTATTTTATCGGCTATTAAAGAAGACTGTGGCAGCAGTTTCGGCCATGGCAAAACTGCTGAGTCTATGTGAAGGTTTGGTTTGTGCTTTGAGTACTCAAAATCAGCTGCTTTACGATCTAAACTGTAAGATGGAAGCAATTTATGAGCCACCTGCGGCTTCTGGAACTCACCAGCATGTTGGGGGTGACCTTGGAGGTGGCTCATGAGCACGGACCAGTGGAATACCCACAAATCTGGCCATTCTGGGATCGAAAGTACCAGCAGAACTCAAGGCTGACAAAAAAACAACAACAAAAAAGTCTGCCTGAAAAAAAAATAATATTGTGGCTTATCTGAATCTGACTCATCCAGTTGGCCTCAAAGTAGGCCGACTATCAAATTTCTCCTTAAATTGTGTCCTGATAAGGACAAGGTGTGAAGAGATATTTTTGTAACACCATTATCCTTTCCTCATGGCCTTTTCCACTTTTCTATTTTAAAAGTGTTCTGAAAAAGGATAAGGAGCCGCGCTCTAAGGAGCAGCAAAGTTCACTCTGCCCCTCTTTTGGACGACTATACAAACTTTATCCCACTGTAATTTGGTACAATGATAATAAAATGTATTCTGATCCTGATTTCAGTTAAAGTTTGTTCAGTCATTCTATTTTTCAAAACATATTTGAAAATAAATCAAAAGTACACAATGAATTAGCCTGGTTAAAACCAGACCCTTGTCCTTCACTTTGCTTCTGACTAGGGTCTGGCATTCCTCCCATAGAAAACGATTTCTCCGGTCGATTTTTGACCGGACCAATCAGAGAACAGAAGGCGGAGTTTTGTTAGCTTAGCCTGGCGAGGTCCAGGCTATTCAGATAAAAAGCTCAGAAACCACTCGGTGGATATTTTTTCTGCTACCAGTGTGTAATTATATGGCTCTAATTTACTGACTGTTGGCCTGGATGAAACATTTGAGATAAAATTCGATTTTTTATCATTTATTTTCGTAGCGCACCCTGAGGCTGTTTGGAAAATGTCAAACCGAAACTATTTAAATCCAGCAGATTTGACCATTTCGTGAATTGATTTAGGAACTGTTAAGCTCAGGAACACTTCTGATATAACGTCAGCTAAGAAATATAGTTTTTCTCAGGAAAGAAATAATAGTTTTTTACCTTGTTTTCTGGAAAATTCCTTCGTGGCGGCAGCCATTTTAACTGACGACGTCAGTCAACGTCGTTCAAAACTCCGCCTTCTGTTCTCTGATTGGTCCGGTAATCCGCCAATCTGCCTTCTGTTCTCTGATTGGTCCGGTCAAAAATCGACCGGAGAAATCGTTGTCTATGAGACAAATCCCAGACCCAGCAGTGAAGGGAAATAGAACTGAGTAGGAATGGCGAGGGCCAGGCTAACAATGAATGGCTTGTTGAGCACTTTTTAAACTACTTTGTATTCTCACTACCATAATATCTCGTATAAAACCATATGGCCTTATTTAATGTCATTTCATTGACTTGTGAATCTAGATGATAATATTAACTGTGATTTAATTACATTTTCATGGGTGGGTATGACTCTACATTACAACCAAAACATATTAAACATACATTCTGCTTAGCTTTACTTCGTCATTCCTAACAGCACAACACACCCTCCGCTCCACTCACACACAACCAGAAACCCTAACAAGGCAAACACACACACACACACACACACACGCACGCACGCACGCACGCACACACACACACACACACATGGTCACTGGTGGATACACACACAAACAAGGTCACTTTGGGCATCAGTGTGACCAGCATTGTTGAATATTTGAGAAACTTCTCCTGGTGCCATGTCAAACATTGCCCTGCACCAAACAGTTGTCAACAGGATTTTTTGAATTTGTAGTTTTGTTGTTTTTTGTTGTAGTCAGTCAAAGTGGTCCTGTGGACCGAGGACAAACTGGAGCCGTAACCAACAGGATGTTACTTTTTTCTGTGATGATGCTGAAACTGACTCTACAAAAGATAAGATGATATAATTGAGGGCAGCTAATGGGAGAAGAAGGTTTACAGCGAAAACATAAAACATTAAAGACCGTGTAAAGTGAATTTCAATATTTTCTTCAATAAACATTATAAATGTCATAATTGTAATCTTGTAAATGAGTAAAAAGTCTCAAAATTGTAGCTCAATTAATTTTGGAGTTATAGATCAAACTGTGTATAAAGATATTTCTGTTTCAGGATTTTTTAGGCGTGGTTTAAATGTGTCCGTGTTTCGTCACACGGTAACAAGCCCCACCCCCTGCAGCTCCAGCCGTATAAATGCGTTCTTCGGTGGAGCCGTTCACTCGCTACCGACCGTCTCCCTCCTCTCACTCCTTTTACGCATGGAGGACTGCAGCCGCTCCATTGTGACATTGAGACGCAGGAGGGAGTCAAACAAACCCAGGCGTGCTGCTGGAGCGACCTGCACCTCCACCTGCACCTCCGCGCACATCCGCGCCCCCCCGCGCGTGTGTGTGTGTGTGTGTGTGTGAGAGCGATCCGCGTGGAGCTGAAATCCTGCCACGCGCGCCGTGAAACGCCATGACTCCGCTGACACAGATGAGATAACTTATCAACGTGATTACTCTTTTTAATCACCAACACAGACCCGCATGCGAGGTGACCGGGTCGGACCGTGTGCAGCGAGTCCGCTGCTCATCTTCTAAAATAGCGCTTATTATTAAACACATAACAGCGGAGTTTTGTGTCCTCAACTTTAAAAACAAAACCAGAGTTGTTAGTGCACTAAAAACAGCGTAACTCTTGGAAAAATGAGCTGCTGCTGTTACAGCCAGAACTCAGATAAAAACAGAGCAGGTTTACTGCTGCTCCTGTCTGCCTCTCCACACACAGTCAGCTCAGGGGGCAGGACACTGGTGCAGTACTGCGCTGAAACCACGCCCACGCGCTGACACGCCCCCACAGTTTCAGACCAAGGGAAAATTATGTTTTTTCATGATTTTTGAGACTTAATTTTATAAGGAAAACAATGTTTTTAATCAGTCAGATTTATTTGGGTGATTAATAACACATATTTATGCCATGTGACAAACTAAAAACACACATTTAATTTCACTTTACACGGTCTTTAAGTGATTTGCCATCTAAAGTCACGATGGCGCATTATATTCAGCAACAAATTTACTGTTTGTTCTAATTTAACCATTTTATTATTGCTCGTCGCCAAATGTAAGTGGGCGACAATGTTTGTGTGCATATGTGTGCTTATTTGTCTAATAGCAAAATGTCTTGCGAACAGGTAAACAGATTGCAATGAAACTCTCAAAGTTATCACTGAATGCACATATCCAACCAATTACCTTTTGACTCAGCCCCTTTCAGGATGGGGACCTGCTGTAAAATCTTAGCAAACACAAAATTTGATATTACTCAACTAAGTTTACAGATACTGAGCACATTTATTTATTTTTTTATTTTTTTATTATTATTTTTATTTTTTTAATTTATTGTTTTTTTTGGGGGGGGGGGGTATCTGGAAGTCTTTCCCAACACACCCTGAGCACTGACTTATTGAAAAAGCTCTCTAAAAAAATCAACATTACATATTGGAGTCTGTTAGCAAAATATCCTTGAATATGTATTTTTAAGAAACCATCAGAAAGTAATCACTGGACAAACATTAACCTTTGGAGATAATTAAGATGGCCTCCACAGCTAATTAATTTTTAAAAGCACTAAAATTAATTTAACTTAGCTAATTTTACACAAATTAAGCTACAATTTCATGTGGTAGTAGCTGAGCATCATTCTGCATACTCTGAGCATTACACATTTGTCAAGATCTTTACATAAAACTTTGACATTAACTTTGAATGTCCAGAGGACCAGACTTAACTTTTTTAGATTTGGCATTAACTGTTTGGGTCAACTTGGAATGCTGGCTAAATATCTCACGGACCACTGATCAACTTTTGAAGTAAACCTTCTCAAAATGGCCACCACAGCTAAATGACTTAAGCTAACAAATACATTTCCATTACTCAGTCAAATTTAAAGAAATTAAACAAGCTATAGCATCTTCAACACATCCACAGCTCATTTCATGATGTTAGTCAGATTGGAGATTTTCAACATCTGACCAAAATGACTATAGCTTCAAGATGGAGGTGGGAGGGAATACATCAAGGGTCGGCTCTGAGCCCCTGCTTGTTTGCTCTGGTGATGGACCGACTAACAGATGAGGTCAGGCAGGAATCCCCATGGACTATGATGTTTGCAGATGACATTGTGATCTGTGGTGAGAACAGGGAACAGGTGGAAGAGAACTTGGAGAGGTGGAGGTATGCACTTGAAAGAAGAGGAATGAAAGTCAGTCGTAGTAAGACAGAGTACATGTGTGTGAATGAGAGGGAGGCCGGTGGAACTGTCACAAAGGTGCAGGACTTCAAATAGCTGGGATCCACTGTCTGGGAAACTGGTGAATGTGGTAAAGAAGTGACAAATATAGAGTCCAGGGATGGAGTGGATGGAGAAAAGTTTCAGGAGTGATTTGTGACTAAAGGGTGTCAGCAAAGGTCAAAGGAAAAGTTTACAAGACAGTGGCAAGACCAACTATATTGTATGGTCTGGAAACTGTATTCAGAAAAAGACAGGAGACAGAACTGGAATTGGGAGAAATGAAGATGTTGAGGTTCTTCTTAGGAGTGACAAAGATGAATAAGATTAGTAATGAGATCATCAGAGGTACAGCACATGTTGAACAACTGGGAGATAAAGTTAGAGAGACAAGACTGAGATGGTTTCAGAGGAGGGACAGTGGGTATATTGGTAGAAGGATGTTAGAAATGCAGCTGTCAGGGAAAAGGCAAAGAGGAGATATATGGATTAGTTAGAGAGGACATGGAGGTACTTTGTAGTAGTGGGAGTGAGGACAGAGGATGCAGAGGACAGAGTGAGATGGAGGACGATGACTCGCTGTGGCGACCCTTGAAGAGGAAAAAGCTGAAAGAAGAAGAAGAAGCAAAATGACGATAACTCCACCTGTTCTGCGTTAAAGGTGTTTAATATGCATTGCTTCAAGGAATGCTAAGCCTTTAATTCTGATGGTGCCAAAATTCAGATTGCACAACAGATTGGAGTGTGTAAATATATAAAAATGTTCATGTTCTCCGACTTGTTCATACATAATGAGAATAATCGGTGAAATTATGAGAAAGCATATGAAAGGGAATCATGAAGAAAAAGGCAACAAAACAAATGTTAATATTTATCATATTAAAACACGTTTGTTTGACATAGTTAACAAGATACAGCCTGTCTTGTCCATGAACCTTCACAGACGGTATTAACCATGATAGCTCTGCTGGTTTGACTTCTGGTGTGTCCTTCAGCCTCCTTAGACTAAATGCAGGTTTCCTTGGAGAGACACAAACCAAAACTGAATAAACTATACCAGCCAGCCACTCCAAGAGTGGAAAAAAGGATAAAATATGTTGTATATTCAGTGAGACGTAAAGTAAATAAAAAAGCCAAAAAAATTAACAAAATCCATACAATTCCAGCTGAAGCAGCAAGAGGTGTCAGTAAGACAAAAGGGATCCTGTTGTCACAATCTTACTTATTTTAATACGTTAAAAATAGGGCAATTAAAAATGAGTGTGCAATGCTCTGCAAAATTACTTTTAAGTTCACCGTGTTGTTTAGTGTGCTGTTCTATTTTTACTTTATTCTAATACTGTATTTCAAAGTCTTCACTGCCCTTTAGCCTCATGTTAATGCCTTCTTGTCTTATCAGAAACACTGACTTCCTGTTTTGCAGAGTTTGCTACACAATAGTTTGGCTTTCAAAGTTAGTGGAAGAAGACTGCAGACAAGCATGTAGTTCAATAAAAACCATAAAAAATAATTTTGCTATGTATTTATTTACAAATAAAACGTTTTTCCGTGGTTATGTATGTCTGCACTCTGCATGGAGGAACTAAGGAATGAATATGCAGGTTACAGAGATTAGCAAGTGATGATTGAAATAAATGTTGTATTACAAGAACAAAAAGCAGTGCAATGCAGATTGTCCAAAAAACAAACTCTGCAAAGAACCAGGTAATAATAATGAGGAGAGATAGAATAGAGAGGCAGATAGCGCAATGCAAACTAAAGCAATTTTAGATACATTTTAGAGAGTGACAGCAGTTCTTAGGTCTCCAGGAAGCTGGTGCTGTGGCAGCAGTGGGCACAGCTAACCCAAAAGTTAGCGTCACTAGCCCATATTCATTCATTCAACCTTTATTTAGTCAGGTAAATCTTATTGAACCTCATGGGCTCATTTACGAAAGCGACCTGCTAAAACTAAAGAACGATGAACAGCAATGGTAGAATTTCCTTAAACAATAAACAATAAACAAACAATAAACAATAGAAAACAAAAAAGAGAAAAAAAAAAAAGAAAGAAATACTTTTTTTTTTAAACAAAGTATCAAAAAACTAGCAAAACATAAGGTAGACGTATAAAATCAAAGACAGGAACAAATCTGCATTGGTTTTTGCCAGGATTCCAACAGATTCTGAAAACCATTTAGAGAAGTCAAGGTCGAGAGCTTCAGATCTTTTTGTAAGATATTCCATGAAGCAGGAGCAGAGTAGGAGAAGGCCCTTTTTCCAAGTTCAGTCCTCACTGACGGACCTCCCCCTCAGAGCCATATATGGCTCTGCCCCCTTGTGGTCTGTTGAAATTTGAATTCAAGCTCTGTTTTTATTGGCTGATTCAAATTCAAGCTCGGTTTTTATTGGCTGGTTACAAACTTTGTTTTTATTGGCTGGAAAATGGCGGGTCACTTTTTCTTTTTAGAAATGCTTATTTACCACCTGGAGAAGCAAGGGGACAATATTTTTTTTTAGTTTTTTCAGAGATTACCTCTCTAACATCAATCTAGTGACCGAGTGAAGAAATATGTTAAAATATATATTGTTTGAAAAGTTACAGACTACATTACAATCTTACATACCCCAGCTTTAACAGCAGTTGTTAAAATGTTGGGCACTCTTCCATATCTGTTTTTTATTTTTATTTTATTTTGCTGTAAAATTATGTTGTAATAATTTTGAGTTTAATTAAGTCCATTATCTTATGTTAAAAGTATATTGTTGACACGGAGCGTGTCAGCATGATTTGTTGTTTTCGGTTTTATAAAAAGGGCGGTGACACTGCAGTAATTGAGTCTCAGCGAGAAGGTTGTCGGTTCAAATCCCGGCCGTGGACCTTTCTGGGTGGAGTTTGCGTGTTCTCTCCATGCATGCTTGGGTTTTCTCCGGGTACTCTGGTTTCCTCCCACAGACCAAAAACATGCATGTTAGACTGATTGGTAACTCTAAATTGTCTCTAGGTGTGAGTGAGAGAGTGAATGGTTGTTTTGCTCATCTCTGTGTGTCCTTGTGATGGACTGGTGACCTGTCCAGGGTGTCCCCTACCGCTCGCACAGTGACTGCTGGATATGGGCACCAGTGAACCCCACAACCCA
>JBBPBX010020474.1:0-17168 GCA_038048925.1 Garcialebias charrua | reverse complement strand
TATTGAGCAATTTTATGCATAGTAAAAAAATCCTGTCAGTGACACTTTAATATCTGTAACTTTAGTTGGTGTTTCATTTAGTCTTCTACACAAAATAAACAGGTTGTTGTAGTATTTTTATTTAAAGACACCTTTTACAATCATTTTCTTGAAATTTACTCAGTAGATTGGTCACTGCCAAAAATCATGGTAAATAAAATACATTTGAATGTGTGATTGTGGGCTTCTTCTTCTTCATTCTCTTTTTGTTTATTGGGCTGATCTCATGACATGTTTAAACAAACACAGGGAAAAGAAAATCCTCCGTCTTTGACTTTTAGGGTTTAACCAGTTTTTCATTCATTCATTCAACCTTTATTTAGACAGGCTAGCCTCGTTGAGTCACGGGGACTCATTTACAAGAGGGACCTGTCTCACTCACACCAAACAACCATCCACTCTCCACTCACACCTAGGGTCAATTTAGAGTCACCAATCAGCCTAACAAGCATGTTTTTTGGTCTGTGGGAGGAAACCGGAGTACCCGGAGGAAACCCACGCATGCACGGGGAGAACATGCAAACTCCACCCAGAAAGGCCCCCGGACCGGGATTTGAACCGGCAACCTTCTCGCTGAGAGGCAGCAGCTCTACCAGTTGTGCCACCGTGCTGCCCAGTTAGGACATAACAAAAAGAATCTGATGTTTACCACCTTCTAAAATTAATTAAATCTTAACTCGTGTCCAAAACCAGATTTCACTATTTCATTATTTAAAAAAGCCTAAATGATAAAGCTGTGCTTGAAAAATTGAGTGCACCCTTCAGGATTTCAAATGATTTTAGCAGAATAGTAGCAGACTGGTGTTACTAATTAATTAATTAAATGCACTTAATAAACAGAATCGGTGACAAAGGGCAACCTTGGCGGAGTCCAACTCTCACCGGAAACGAGCCTGACTTACTGCCAGCGATGCGGACCAAGCTCTGACACCGGTCGTACAGGGACCTAACAGCCCATATCAAAGGGCCTGGTACCCCATACTCCCGGAGTACCCGCCACAGAACCCCCCGAGGGACGCGGTCGAATGCCTTTTCCAAGTCCACAAAGCACATGTAAACTGGTTGGGCAAACTCCCACGCACCCTCCAGGACCCTGTTGAGGGTGTAGAGCTGGTCTAGTGTTCCACGACCAGGACGAAAACCACACTGCTCCTCCTGAATCCGAGGTTCGACTATCCGACGGACCCTCCTCTCCAGAACCCCTGAATAGACCTTACCAGGGAGGCTTAAGAGTGTGATCCCTCTATAGTTGGAACACACCCTACGGTCCCCCTTTTTGAATAGGGGAACCACCACCCCAGTCTGCCAATCCAAGGGAACTGCCCCCGATGTCCACGCGATATTGCAGAGTCGCGTAAGCCAACACAACCCCACAACATCCAGAGCCCTAAGGAACTCAGGACGAATCTCATCCACCCCCGGAGCCTTGCCACCGCGGAGCTTTTTAACCACCTTGGCGACCTCAGCACCAGAGATTGGAGAGCCCGACCCAAAGTCCCCAGGCTCCGCTTCCTCAGTGGAAGACGTGCCAGTAGGATTGAGGAGGTCTTCGAAGTATTCCGCCCACCGACTCACAACATCCCGAGTTGAGGTCAACAGCACGCCATCCCCACCATAAATGGTGTTGGTCGCGTACCGCTTTCCCCCCCTGAGACGCCGGATGGTGGACCAGAATCGCCTCGAAGCCGTACGGAAGTCATTCTCCATGGCCTCTCCGAACTCCTCCCACGCCCGAGTTTTTGCCTCAGCAACCACCCGAGCCGCATGCCGCTTGGACTGCCGGTACCTATCTGCTGCTTCCGGGGTCCCACAGGCCAAAAAGGCCCAATAGGACTCCTTCTTCAGCTTGACAGCATCCCTCACCGCCGGTGTCCACCACCGGGTTCGAGGGTTGCCACCACGACAGGCACCAACAACCTTGCGGCCACAACTCCGATAAGCTGCCTCGACAATAGAGGCGCGAAACATGGCCCACTCGGGCTCAATGTCCCCCGCCTCCCTCGGAACGTGTTCAAAGCTCTCCCGGAGGTGGGAGTTAAAGCTCCGTCTTACGGGAGACTCTGCCAGACGTTCCCAGCAGACCCTCACAATACGTTTGGGTCTGCCAGGTCTGACCGGCATCCTCCCCCACCATCGGAGCCAACTCACCACCAGGTAGTGGTCAGTTGACAGCTCCGCCCCTCTCTTCACCCGAGTGTCCAGGACATGCGGCCGCAGATCAGATGAGACGACAACAAAGTCGATCATTGAACTACGACCTAGGGTGTCCTGGTGCCAAGAGCACATATGGACACCCTTATGCCTGAACATGGTGTTCGTTATGGACAATCCATGACGAGCACAGAAGTCCAACAACAGAACACCACTCGGGTTCAGATCAGGGGGGCCGTTCCTCCCAACCACACCCCTCCAGGTCTCACTGTCATTGCCCACGTGAGCGTTGAAGTCCCCCAGCAGAACAAGGGAGTCCCCAGGAGGCGCACCCTCCAATACCCCCTCCAAGGACTCCAAAAAGGGTGGGTAATCTGCGCTGCCGTTTGGCGCATAGGCACAAACAACAGTCAGAGCCCGTCCCCCCACACGTAGGCGAAGGGAGGCTACCCTCTCGTTCACCGGGGTGAACCCCAACGTACAGGCACCAAGATGGGGGGCAACAAGTATGCCCACTCCTGCTCGGCGCCTCTCACCAGGGGCAACTCCAGAGTGGAAGAGTGTCCAACCCCTCTCAAGGAAACTGGTTCCAGAGCCAGAGCCATGCGTTGAGGTGAGTCCGACTATTTCTAGCCGGAACCTCTCAACCTCACACACTAGCTCAGGCTCCTTCCCCACCAGAGAGGTGACATTCCACTGTTAGGAAGGAAGAAGCCCACAATCACTATTCTGTTTATAACTTTTATGGACAGAATTTCTAGGCGCAGCCAAGGTGTTGAGAGGATCCGTTTTGGTGGCCTTAGAATCGCTTCTCTGTTTTTTGCAGATGATGTGGTCCTATTGGCTTCATCAGCTCGTGATCTACAGCTTTCGCTGGAGCGGTTTGCAGCTGAATGTGATGCGGCCGGGATGAGGATCAGTTCCTCCAAATCCGAGGCCATGGTCTTGAGCCGGAAAAGGGTAGCATGCCCTCTCCGGGTCGGGGAGGAGGTCCTTACCCAAGTGGAGGAGTTTAAGTATCTCGGGATCTTGTTCACGAATGAGGGAAAACTGGAGCGTGAGATCGATAGGCGGATAGGTGCAGCGTCCGCAGTGAAGCGGGCGCTGTACCGGTCTGTCGTGGTGAAGAGAGAGCTGAGTCAAAAGGCAAAGCTCTCAATTTACCGATCGATCTACGTTCCCACCCTCATCTATGGTCATGAGCTTTGGGTTATGACCGAAAGAACAAGATCTCGGATACAAGCGGCTGAAATGAGTTTTCTCCGCAGGGTGGCTGGACTCTCCCTTAGAGATAGGGTGAGAAGCTCGGTCATCCGGGAGGGACTCGGAGTAGAGCCGCTGCTTCTCCACATCGAGAGGAGCCAGTTGAGGTGGCTCGGGCATCTGGTTAGGATGCCTCCTGGACGCCTCCCTGGTGAGGTGTTCCGGGCATGTCCCACCGGGAGGAGACCCAGAGGAAGACCCAGGACACGCTGGAGGGACTATGTTTCTCGGCTGGCCTGGGAACGCCTTGGGATTCCCCCAGAGGAGCTGCTCCAAGTGGCTGGGGAGAGGGAAGTCTGGGCCTCCCTACTTAGGCTGCTACCCCCGCGACCCGACCCCGGATAAGCGGAAGAAAATGGATGGATGGATGGAAATGCACTTAATAATTGATCATCAGCAAACGTGACCATCTGTACAAAATAATTTGTCAGTGTGTTAACACAAGGTTAAAAAAACATCAGTAATGACCTTAGAGAGCAACTGTGGCTGCCCGTTCATCTTGGAAAAGTCATTTCTGAACAATTTGGAGTCTATCGTTCTTCAGTGAGAGAGATTATTCACAAGTGAAATAAGCTCAATATTTATGACCTTTGCCAATCTTTGCAGATGTGGACATCTGAGCAAATCCACCCCAAGGTCAGACCATGCAAAGCTCAGGGAGTTTACAGAAAACAAAAGAACTACATTTAGGTCTCTACAGACCTGCAGGTTAAATATGTAAGTTTTTGGAACAATGCCCTGTGGACAGATTAGACCAAGGTAGAGATGTTGACCCATGACAATCAGCACAATCACCTCATACCATCTGTCAAGTGCAGATGTGTCTTATTTTACATCCACACAATCTTACAGTAACAAACTCCTCTTTATAACAAAATAGTGAAAAGTCAAATGTGACGTCTTCTGATGGATGCTCAATAATCCAGGTAGAAACATCTAACAATGTTAAATCAGGTCCTCTGGACAAGTTCTTCTTGTTGAAACACTTCATCTTTTATCCAGCATCTTTTCATAGTGGATCAACCAGTTTGCTGGTGGCATCCAGAACTAGCTTTCACTTGATAAAGGAGGACTATCAACCTAATGACAGATTGTTAGCACCTGATGGCTGTTTGCTATTCACAGAGGGCTAAGTGAATATAACAGCATTGTAAGAGGGGGACAGTTGAACCCGGAGGCCTGTTACGACCCCTAGAGTCTAAAACATATTTAATGTTTATTTAATGAAAATAACACCGTTCAGGTAGATCCAACCCTATACAGGGTCGTCAAAATCCCGCCAAACTAAGATCTGCCTCAAAGTCCTTCTAAACAAACAAAAGCGATAACAGGACTACCAGAACTCACCTGGGCATCAAAGTTCAAAATAATGAAGAAAAAGCAGTCTCTCACTGCTCACAACAGCTGCTCCCTCTCGGACAGCCGCACAAATGTTGCCCTCAGCGTCCCAAAACGCTCACTCCGGCCACAGCGGCTCAGATCCTCAACTCTAGACTGGGCGGCTCAGATCCTCAACTCTAGACTGGGCTAGAGCTTCTACAAGCACTCAAAGTGCTCCAACACACACAGTACTCTAATTAAACAACTAGAGTTCCTCACGAGCATGTACCTGCTCAACTACAACTCCAACAGGAGCAAACCAAAACAGCCAGGGACGGTGAAGAATCCCTTGTGCACACACAACACAGCACTTCAGCTGGTTCCAACAAACTTCTGCTGGCTTCTACCAACCTCCACACTCTGTAGAGCTCAGCCTAAGGGTTTTATAGGCAGGACCTACAGGAGAAGCAACAGTGCAGGATAATCGAGCCTGATTGAAGCAGGCTGAGTAAAAAAAAGGTGAGTTCTTCATGGAACTAGCAGACTGCAGCAGGCTGTAGCCAAGATAAACAAAAAAACAAGGTGTTTAAACATCTAAAAACCCCAGGGTGCATAACACCCTTACCGCCAGTTTTTTGTATGGGGTGATGAAGATGTTAAGTAAAAACATAACTCATCCTCCCATACAAAAAGACAAGAACCTACAGGTTCGAAAGCGCGTCGGCCACAACGTTGTCCTTACCCCTAATGTGCTAGATAGAGACATTAAAAGGCTGTAACCGTAGAGACCAATTCATTAGATGGCAGTTCTTGTTGCACATACGGTTTTAAAATGTCAGAGGTTGTGATCAGTGAAAATGATGACTGGGTCACATGAACCTCCAACATACACTTCAAAATGTTCTACGGCTAAAATCAGAGCTAAGGCTTCCTTTTCAATGGTTGAATACTGTTTTTGGTATTTATTTAGCTTTCTGGAGTAGTAGGAGACCGGGTGATCCACCCCATCAGTACTCTCTTGTAGGAGGACAGCTCCCACGCCAGTGTCACAAGCATCCACTGCAACTTTGAATGGGACAGCAAATCGTGGTGCGGACAACACAGGAGCAGTTGTCAACAGCGTCTTAGTTATCTCAAAAGCTGTTTGGCAACGCTCAGACCAGTTAAATGCCACTTTAGGACTAAGAAGGTTTGTTAGGGGAACTGCTACAGAAGAGAAATTCTCACAAAATCCTCTGTAATATCCTACCATTGCTAGAAATCGTCTTAGTTCAGTACGAGTGGAGGGGACCGGAACAGATAAAATAGCTTCTACCTTTGCCTCCACCGGGTGCACTTGACCTCCTCCAACCTTTTTACCAAGGTAAGTCACGGTTGCGTGACCAAATTGGCATTTAGATAAGTTAATAGTTAGATTGGCTTCTTTTAGACGAGTAAATACAACCTGTAGATGTTTTAAATGGTCCTCTCATGTGTCAGAGAAGACTACTACGTCATTGAGGTAAGCTTCACAATATTCTAGCCCTGATAAAACAATGTTCATCAGCCTCTGAAAGGTGGCAGGAGCGTTGCACATGCCAAATGCCATTACCCTGTACTGTAAAAAAAATCATCAGGTGTGACAAATGAGGAAATCTCCTGACCACGCTCAGTTAAAGGCTCTTGCCAGTAACCTTTTAATATGTCAAGTGTCGTTACAAATTGTGAAGCTCCTACATGGTCTACACAATCTTCCATTCGGGGTAACGGGTAACAATCAGGTTTTGTCACCGCGTTGACCTTTCTGTAATACGTACAAAATCTATCACCACCACCGTGTTTAATCGCTATTAAACATGGCGAACTCCACGCACTATGACTTGGTACAGCCAGTCTGTTGTCTAACATATACTGTACTTGTTCTTTTAAACGTTGTTGTTTGTTTGGGTTTACTCGGTATGGGGGTTGTTTAATCGGTAGAGTCTCACCCACGTCAATATCATGTTGAATCACTTCTGTTTGAGAGGGAATATCAGAAAACAGTTATTCAAGGTAATCAACTGTTTCAAATCCTCCCTCTTAAGATGATCAAGATGAGCAAACAAGAAGTTCAGATTATTCAAGTAGTGTGAATTTGAGAGCTTTCCTTCCGTTTCTGCAGGAGGGGAACTGTCCACCTCACTTTCAGCACCGGAGAGCTCCTGCTTGTCCTGAGCAGACTCAGCCACTTTGAGAACACAGACAGCTTCAATTTTTGTGTCAGTTGGTTCATTGTAAGGCTTAATCATGTTAACATGACACAATCGAGTACCACGTCGTCTGTCAGGTGTAGAGATTATGTAGTCACAATCAGACATCTTTTTCTTAACAACATAGGGCCCACTGTAACGAGCTTGTAGGCTAGTGCCAGGGACAGGAAGTAAGGTTAATACTTTGTCCCCCGGTTGAAATTTTCTTTCCACAGCTCTCTTGTCAAAGAGAGATTTCATTTTTGCTTGTGCCGTTTGCATATTGTTTTGGGCTATTTCACAAGCATGTTTTAGCTTAAAATGAAAGTCACTGACGTAATTTAACAACTACATAACATCACATAACCATTTTTCTTTTAACAACTTCAGTGGACCACGAACATTGTGAGCAAACACTAAGTCAGCTGGACTAAAACCCAAGGATTCCTGAATTACTTCACGTACAGCAAACATTTGCAAGTGCACCCCCTCATTCCAGTCTTTCTCGAATTACAGGCAGTAAGAGCATAACATCGTCTTCAGGGTCTGATGAAAGCACTCGAGGGCACTTTGACTTTCAGGGTGATAAGCTGTAGAACATGAATGTTTAATGTCCAGTTGTTTTAAAACTTGTTCAAACACTTTGGCCATAAAGTTACTCCCTTGATCAGTTTGCACCACTCGAGGTAATCCAAATAGTGAAAAGAACTTGGTGAGTACTTTCACTACCACTGGTGTAGTTATTTTACACATTGGGAAAACTTCAGGGAATCTGGTGGAGGTACACATTACAGTGACCAAAAACTTGTTTCCAGCTTTTGTCCTTGGCAAAGGCCCAACAAAGTCTACAATAATTAAGTTCAAAGAGTTCTGAAATAGCTGGTATTGGGTACAGAGGGGCAGGGGGAATTGTTTGGTTTGGTTTTCCAGCTATCTGGCAAACATGACATTAACCACAATTACGCACAACATCTTTCTTCAATCCAAGCCAAAATAAATGGTGCAATATACAGTCATAGGTTTTCCTAACACCCAAATGACCAGTTAAGGGGTTATCATGCGCTAAGCACAAAACTTCAGCACGATATGGCACAGGGAGTACAATCTGTATGACATAATAATAATAATAATAATAATGTCACATTTTTGTCATCTGTGTATGTTTCCATACAAGATGAAATTTGACTCTGCATTTAACCCAATCACCACCAGGTGGGGCAGTGGGCAGCTATAGAAAGCGCGCCGGGGAGCAATTGGGATGAGATGTGCTGCTCAAACACACCACAATTTATGCCGTGACTGGGGTTCGAACCTGGGTCCTTCGGGTCCCAAGTCGGTTCCCTTGCCACTACACCATCTTGGCCCCATGATGCAACTCCTCATCATGTGGGGCAGTTAAAAGGTGTCCACTTACGCATTAACATGCCATGACTTAAGAAGTATCCAGTACTTATGGAGTCATGGTCATCAGGTAAGGTGTCGCTAAAGAAAGTTCTTAAGGTGTCATCTTTCTTTTTCTTCTTCTAAGTTTTTCAAATCCCTATCTGACAACTGGGATTAGGTCAGATTCAAAAAGCAAGAAGAAACTTCTTAAGGTGTCATCTTTCTTTTTCTTCTTCTAAGTTTTTCAAATCCCTATCTGACAACTGGGATTAGGTCAGATTCAAAAAGCAAGAAGAAACTTCTTAAGGTGTCATCTTTCTTTTTCTTCTTCTAAGTTTTTCAAATCCCTATCTGACAACTGGGATTAGGTCAGATTCAAAAAGCAAGAAGAAACTTCTTAAGGTGTCATCTTTCTTTTTCTTCTTCTAAGTTTTTCAAATCCCTATCTGACAACTGGGATTAGGTCAGATTCAAAAAGCAAGAAGAAACTTCTTAAGGTGTCATCTTTCTTTTTCTTCTAAATTTTTCAAATCCCTATCTGACAACTGAGATTAGGTCAGATTCAAAAAGCAAGAAGAAACTGTTACCCAAATTGACATCCTCATCTTTCTCCTCCTCCTGTTCATGTTCGTGAGGCGCCCCCTCCTGTTGATGTGTAAGAGGCTTACCTGCTTGATAGCAAGGCACTGGTGTCACCTTTGGATGACACACAGTGGGACACGAACATTGATTTTCAAGTTGTTCAGCATGGAGCTTTAACTCTTTGCAACTCTAATCTTTCTTGCTCCAACTCTCTCTGCAACTCCAATCTCTCTTGCTCCAAGAGACGCTTCTTCTCACCCAAAGCAGCTTGACGTCTTTATCGTTCAAACTCTTTTTCCTTCAAAAAAAGATTGTAGTTTTAAGTTGTTTCACCCTCAGAGCATTTTGACGTTCAATCTCTTTTTCTCTTAGAGCAGCTCGTGCTGCTCAAAACTCTCTCTTAGAGCAATTTGTTGCTGCTCAAGAACAAGCTTTTCCTCCCTCATTTGATCTTCGAGCTCCTTTTTCCTAAATGCAACCCAACTTTCAATTTCTGCTTTCCTCAAAGCAGCTTCATTTTTCACCTCTTTTTACCTCAAATAGTATATATATACAGTACAGTACATACATACAGCTCACCACCAAAACGTTTTGCACACAGACCACAGTGATCCAAAACACAAATGCCCTACTGTGCCTGAACACAACACAAGCAGCAGTAGCATGCACAGCTGACAGCACTCAACACAATCAGCCCCAAAGAGAAGCTTCAGCCAGCTTCCAACTGTTGAAGACAAGTCCTCAGTAAATATGAGGTGAAAAAAACTTGAGAAATCACGTTTAGACGAGCCCCCAATAAATATTTAAATATGGGGGAACAAATATTAGTTCAAGAACTTAACACCCAAAAAATGACTGTGCAAAACAGACAAGCACATGAGCTGCTTAATAAAGCACCACAAGGATCACAGCTGGTGCTCAATGCTCAAAAACAAACCCCAATAAATATGAGGCGACAAAACATAAGTTTATTCGACAAGCCCCAATAAATATGAACAGCAAAGTTGTCCAACCAAATCAAGTAGCACAAAGAGCATAGCAGGTGTTCAAAACGCACACAGAACACAACTAAACACAACCTCACCACAACTGTATTCTAAAGACAAATAAGCTCATTGTAGTCATCCCGGACAAGCCCCCAATAAATATGTTACGACCCGTAGAGTAAAAACCTATTTAATGGATATCGGACTCAGAAAAAAGGTTTAAACAAAAACTTTATTTAACTAAAACTAAATGTCTCCAGGCTACAGGCGAGGTCTTCAAAAGCTTCTCCCTCCAGGTCTGGAGCGCAGTGTCACAAAAATAATTTAAAAAAAGGAATGAAGTGACAACAGAAAGATGGATCGGGTGAATCTGGCCAAAATGAAAATAACGTTGTTCAGGTAGATCCAACCCTATACAGGGCTGTCAAAATCCCCCCAAATGATGATCTGCCTCACCAAAAGTCCTTATAAACAAACAAAAGTGATAACAGGACTACCAGAACTCACTTGGTCATCAAAGTTCAAAATAATGAAGAAAAAGCAGTCTCTCACTGCTCACAACAGCTGCCCCCTCTCGGACAGCCATACAAATGTTGCCCTCAGCGTCCCAAAATGCTCACTCCGGCCACAGCGGCTCAGATCCTCAACTCTAGACTGGGCTAGAGCTTCTACAAGCACTCAAAGTGCTCCAACACACAGTACAGTACTCTAATTAAACTAGAGTTCATCACGAGCATGCACCTGCTCAACTACAACTCCAACAGGAGCAAACTAAAACAGCCAGGGAGGGTGGAGAACCCCCTCTGCACACACAACACAGCACTGCAGCTGCTTTCAGCAAACTTGGTTACCTTCAGTTTTCTTCAGCTGGTTCCAACAAACCTCTGCTGGCTTCTACCAACCTCCACACTCTGTAGAGCTCAGGACCTACAGGTGAAGCAACAGTGCAGGCTAATCAAGACTGACTGAAGCAGGCTTAATAAAAAAAAGTGAGTTCTTCATGGAACTAGCAGGCTGCAGCAGGCTGTAGCCAAGATAAACAAAAAAACAGGGTGTTTAAACATCTAAAAACCCCAAGGTGCATTACAAGGCCTCCACCTCTGTTTAATGGTGGACGGTTTCTTTTCACAAAGATGGCCTCCTTTACTCCTCTCTCAAACCATCGTTCCTCTCTATCAAGGATGTGAACATCTTCATCCCTGAAAGAGTGACCGCTGGCCTGGAGATGAGTGTAGACTGCAGAGTCCTGACCTGATGATGTTGATCTTCTGTGCTGGGCCATCCTTTTGGCCAGTGGCTGTTTAGTTTCCCCGATTAAGACTGATCACAGCCCTCCTGACACTGAACAGCATAATAATAATAATAATAATAATGAATTCAATTTATAACGCACTTTTCATTAATGAAAATCTCAAAGTGCTATTGCATACACAATATTACTCTGTTTGTGCCGGGAGACTGGATCTTTGGGATGAACCAGTCTTTGCCATAATGTATTTTGGGGTTTAAAAGCCACTGGGATGTTGTGTTTAGAAAATAAACGTCTCAGTTTCTCTGAAACTCACGCAACATACGGAATGACCACTGGTCTGGGTCTGGGTTCCTCCTTTTCACCTGACCACTGCACTTGACAGATGGTATGAGGGGATTGTGCTGATTGGCATGGGTTGGAGTCCTGTTTGGGTGAATATAGGTCATTGGTAGTTCTTCTTGAAGGTGGGTCTAACTTGCCCAATTTCCAGTGATTCAATGGATGAAGTCCCCTCTCACCATTGGTTATTTTCAAACTAATGAACAAATCAAAATACTGCAACGTGAAAGTAACTTGTAACGCAATGCATCATAGAAATGTAGTGTACAGGTGGTCCCCGACTTACGAGCAAGTTCCGTTCCTCCGAGTATCTCGTAAGGCGAAATCTCGTATGTCGGAACATGAAACACGTGTTCTCGTAAGTCCGGATTTTCGCTCGTAAGTTGGAACATTTATGCTAGCGCTACTACGAACACTCGTTTTTCATCAAAAACATTCATACTACTTCATAAACATGCTCAGAAACGTGTTTCCAAACGGTTAGCTAACACACTTTCATCTAAAAACACAAAAAAGTGCTGTATTTTTTTACAAATTTACTGCTTGTTCGCCAGCTCGTAAGTCCGGAACCTCGTATGTAAGAGCGCTCGTAAGACGGGGAATACCTGTAGTAGAAAGTACAGATACTTAATGTAAAATGTAGTGGAGTAAAAGTAGAAAGTACCCACATTTAACTCTGCTTAAGTAAAGTACAGATACATGAAAATGTACTTAAGTACAGTAACAAAGTACTTGTACTTAGTTACATCCCACCACTGTTCGCAACCCGCCAGATATCTGGGTCCTCCCTATGATCCTTCATGCCCTTATATTTTTTCACCTACTGATTTTTATAAGATGCTGCTGCCATGTCAGCCATTAGTTTTTTGTTTGTTAAATAAGTAATAAATACATTTTATTTTACTTAGTGCTCCCCATGTCTGCCTGCACATGGGTCCAACCACCAACTGTGATAGAAACTACTTCAAGTTATGGTATAGATGATATAGGTGGTTCTATCAGCTGTTGAGTCATGTGGTGGATACAGTCATTCACAGACATCTTTTCCATTTGTTTTTGTTTAATAGATAATGATATTGTGTTTTTGTACTTTGAAATTAAATCATTTGAAAACCTGGTTTAAAAAAAAGATTTTTTTTTCTGTTTTCTTACGCAAAACCTTACAATTTTTTTTGCTATGGTTGTATCCACTTAGGACTACATTTAAAGTAAACAAAAAAAAATGTATTTGTTGCCAAAATCGACAAGTAAAATTATAATAGTAGGCTGTTGTGTAGAAATACTTTTAATAAATCAAGATGATGATAGAGGAAATTTTTGTTTTTTTAGTTCCCAAAGAGGGTCTGAAGAACCAGGCGGCTTTTGAGGAGATGAGGGTAAACTACATCAAGGAGCTCCGGCGTTCAGTAGGAAAAGCAACCAACAACTCTGGCCAGACCTGGCAACGCTTCTTCCAGCTCACCAAGCTGCTGGACGCCATGCATGATGTAAGTCACCTTTGACCTCTCTGCTTCTGCCAACAGCATACCAAAATAAGCAGACTTCCCCACTTCACTTAGGTATTGGATGGATGCAGCCATTTGTTACTCTAGGAGGTGTCTAGTTTTATAGGGATTAAATAAAATGGCAACCCAGTGGATTTGATTAATGCTTTACTTAATGGTTCAATAAAGCTGAGCAGTTTGGAATAGGGATAATTACATCTCACTTTTTCCCTAAGGAGGAGTTGTGGGGGTTGGTACTTTGGAAGAGGCTGTATCGGTGAATGGGACGGAAGAGGATCAATATGAGCTTTCATTTTATTGGATCAGAGTACTACTGAGTAGTCATTGTGGGGAATGGACTAAATGAAGGTTACTTTTCTACGCTCAGGGTCAACAGGAGCAAAGCCTTTGGGTGCAAGTGAGGTCACAGAGATAACCAGTATGAATTAATTTGTTGAATAGATGACGTTGTAAAAAAAAAAAGCTTTGCAAATAAACAGTACTAACCCCCCAGTGGGGAGTTGACTAGAGGTGCAGAGGGTTCGTAACCAAAAGGATGTTAATTCAAGTATCTTACTGGGTTGCAACTGTTGGGTATGGTGGCCCTAAGGTGTAAATGAAGAACATTTGAAGAAAAAAAAAAAACGGAATTACATTTGAAAAACGCAACAAAAACAACAAAATGCCAACATTTGAGAAAACAGAATTATATTTGAAAAAACGGAATCACGTTTGAAAAAACGGAATCACATTTGAAAAAGCGGAATCACATTAAGCCAAACAATAAGCGTCATATCTTCAAGCTTGAACAAAACAGTTTCTACAGGCTAAAGGATAGCCCGCTAACTGTATCTCCATTGTGTGTGTACTGTATTTTGTTCTGTTGTTTGGTTTTATGCTGTTAATAAAGTAAAAAAATATATATATATATATATAAAAAAAAACTTCCTGTTTGGCTTAATGTAATGCCGTTTTTTCAAAAATCATTCCGTCTTTTCAAATGTGATTCCGTTTTTTTTTTTTTATGCGATTCTGTTTTTTCACATGTGATTCCAGCCACTTCTGCTTTGACCACTTCTGCTTTGGCTTAATGTAATTATTTTTTCCAAATGTAATTTTTTTTTTTTTTTCAAATAAAATTCTGTTTTTTCAATTGGTGTTCATTTACACCTTAGGGCCACCGTAGTAGGGAGACTAGTTGGAAACAAAGCGGTAGGGAAATTATGAGACACTAGACATATTTTCAATTAATTTGTAGTGACGACATGACATTTGTAGTATGTACAAACTACAAAATAAACTGTGATGCTCCTGAATTTATTTATTTTTGTCTATTTAGTCACAAAGTGTCTTTATGTCTCAATCACATCTCAAATGGACAGTAATTTGTCATTTGTTTTTGTTTCCAGTCAGTTACTAATTGGTTTGCCAATCGCTGCCAAAGATGTTTCACATTTCATGAACTTTCTGACTCATCAAGACTAAACTGAGAAGGATTCCAGGAAGATGCAAGACAAGCTCCATATGTCTGCAATGACTCTGATTATTTGGAGAAAAAAAATATTCTATACATTTATCAAACATGTTTTAAATGCCTGCAACAGCAGAGCAAGGCTTTTTATGTCACACATGAAATCTCAGGACCCTGTTGAGACATTTGCGATCTGTGCTGGCAACAACAGTGTCTTCAGTCAGAGGCTTCTTCAGATCCGTCGTTATAGGACAGACTGCTACAAGAGATCCTTCCTGACCACAGTCATCAACATCTATAACAACTCTTTAATGAAACCAGGATGATGAGTTACAACAACATTTAATTCCCCTCTGGGATTAATAAAGTATTTTTGAATTGAATAAGCCATGGGGTTCAAAGCTTGTGAAAAATGTAGTGGCTTATAGTCTGGAAATTACGGTAATTTTATCAAGGGTTTCCTGGTCCTACAGTAACCAGCAGAGCAAGACGATCACTTTCATTTTGACTAATTTTGCCAGCACCAGTCACATTTTGGACATTCTCTTGAAATTCTCGTCACAGTTTGTCCCCAGCAGTCACAGCCTAGTGATACAAACTGAACAATTCTGCTGTCCTTGGGTTAAAATGACCCCTGAGGTTCCAGTTTTAAAACTGAGGCCTCAGAGGTCATTTTAACCCAAGGACAGCAAGAATGGTAAACTCCGAATGAATTGAATAAATGCACTGTGTGTGTCTTTAACACTTGATACATAATGTAGTCAGAAAAATTAAGTGTTTGTTTCTTATGTGTTTCTGATTCACAGCTCGTTGGGAACTTGTTGGACTTTTGTTTCTACACCTTTCGTGAGTCGCAGGCCCTTAAAGTGGAATTCCCTGAAATGCTGGTGGAAATTATCAGTGACCAGATACCAAAGGTGGAGTCAGGCCTCACTCACACAATCTACTTCCACAAGAAGTGACTTTGCCACTCAGATTGGGCGGAAATCGACATGAAGCACTGGAAAAGAGACAAAAGAGGTTCAGGGACAACAAAATATGGGCATGGAAGACTTTACCTGGTGGCTCTTGTCCTGTTGCCCTGCGTTTCCACGACCTCGACTAGGACGACGAGAGATCAGCGACACGGTGACAGAAGCAACAAACAACAGGATTTCACACTGCGGTTGCTATGAGAACTTCTGAGCTGAGAATAGTTGAAGAAGTCTCACACAGTTCTTGAAAATTGTGACAAAGCATTCAGATGTACGCCCATGCAACCCTGCCCCAAAGAAAACAGTATTTTTTAAGGAGATAAAGCCATAAGTCACTTACCGTAGAATGCATAGGCTCACACGAGAGTTGAAGGAAAATGATACACGTACATCACACGCTTTTGTGCGCATAAAAATGAAATTTGCTTACAAATTAGACAAAAAGTAGACAAACACTGTATTGTTAGGAAAAAATGCCAGCACTAATATTAGCTTTGCAGCATAGCAAGCTAAAATACAGGGCAAAGATGTATATGTGAAGGCACAGAACTCTTAAACTACAGGTCTATTTTAAGTAATCCCAAGGGCTATAGAAGCATCGTCATTAGCTAAATATTTATGTCAGAAACTCAATTCTGGATGGTAACAGCCATTATTAACATTCACATGTTGAGTTTGTACATTTAAAAATGTGTAGTAAACAATCAACGCGAATATGCAAAAGTCCAAAGCTCGAGCTGTTTTGAAATGAGCACGTCACTCCGGCGTAAAGAAAACTTGCACATGAAGCTCCCATGTCACGCACTCGCCGTTTCGTAGGCAACGTGTCGTAGACGTGACACAATATCGGTGTAAGATTTTACCACGTCTGGAACAAGGATGAAGGTCCCTATAGGATTCAGTGTTCACAGATTTGGTTTTGTTTCAACCATTTTTTCACCTGGGAATTAAAACCTCTAAGATCAGTCAATGTTTTTATTGCTGATGGTAAACTGTTCCAGATATGAGGACCTTTAAATGAGAAGGAGCATTGACCAAATGATGTTTTGTATTTTGTAGGTTTACAGTCTCCATCAACTGCACCTCTTGTTGCAACTCCTGAGCTGCTGACTTTTAAAATCATTCTGCTCACCAGTTCAGGGACAAGACCATTAATACATTTAAAAGTTAATTTTAAACAAGAAAATTTTAAAAAATTGTCAAAGCTTAATAGGTTATATTTATAAAGTATTTTACAGTGGTGCCACTTCAATGGTTTTTGGTCTAGAACTTTCAGTGCTTGTGAGTACAACATCCTCATAGGTTTTAAAGCCGATTGAGTTGCTTGGCTCCAGACAGTGACACAGTATGAGAAATGAGACATAATCATGGCATGAAGGTACAACTGAGCAGATTTTCCACATAAACAAGATCTTATAAGACGAAAACAATTTATATTTGTCTTAATGGTTTTAAACATTTTCCTAATGTGAGCCTCAAAGTTAAGGTGGGAATCTAAAATGACACCCAGATATTTAAACTCTTCCACTTTTTGGATTTCCTTTTGATCAATCACAATTGAAAAGTTACAGACTTTACGCCGGATAGTGAAACACATTGAGACTGTTTTGTTGCAGTTCAGAGTCAAACAGTGATTCTTAAACCACTGAGACACTCCCTCCATCTCCCTGTTCAGTATCTCTGCTGCCTGTTGGTCATGGTCGAGAGCTTCAGTATT
>JBBPBX010020473.1:32859-43337 GCA_038048925.1 Garcialebias charrua | reverse complement strand
TTTTGAAGCATTACCGCCATCTGCTGGTTCAGGATGTAAACTGGAATATTGCACACAAAAAAAAAAAAACTCTCCATAAGGATGTATAAATAAATAAATAACGCTTAGATTCTGTTGAACAAATGAGTCCTTTTTAAGTATTTCAACAAAATGTTGGTGCTTGCAGAACTTGAGTTTTCTTGTAGCAACTCTACAGGGTCGAATCTGACGTTTAGTGCATTGAGTCTATGAATCTATGTGTCTTCTTTCATGATGGTATTGTTGGCAGATCATTAGCACATGCTGTATGGTCTCATCTTCCCCACAGTAGTCACATTTACCCGTGTTATGTTTCCCTATGATGAATAATGTCCTGTTCATTTTTGTGTGTGAGTCTTGAGATGACAGTTTCTTCTCTTCTGTTTCTTTCAGCGCTCCTCATTTCTCCAGCTTTTCGTTGAATTCTGTAGAACCATCGACCTTTTCTTTCTTCTTCCCATTGCTTTTGCCATTTTCCCCTCATTCTCTGCCTTGTGATATTTTTAATTTCTGCCCGACTGAATTTTACATTTATTTCCACTGAGTTGTTTTTGGTGGCCTCCTTTGCAACTTTATCTGCCATTTCATTTCCTCTTATCCCTATGTGTGCCGGAATCCATCAAAATGTAACTGTGAACCCCATCATGTTAATTCTGAATAGTGTTTGCTGTATTTCTGTCAATATGTCTGGTCTGCTTTCTGAACAACTGTTTTTATACTAATTACTGATGAACTGGAATCTGAGCATATGACTGATCTGAGTGGTTGATTATCTTCTATCCATGAACTGCCAATAATATTGCAATCATTTCTCCTGTGTATACCGATACAGTAATTTGTTGTTTAATCTCTTCCCTACTTTAACTTCAAACTCTGGTATAATGAATGCTGCCCCTATTTGCTCTTCTGTATTTTTGAAGCGTCTGTATATATTTTTACATATCCGTAATATTGATTGATGTGTTCAATAACTGTGTTTAAGCTTACTCCATTTCTAGTTGTTCTAATATTTTTAAGTCAACTGTTGGGTCTGTGAGTAACGATGGATGTATGTTTGAAAGTGGAACTGTTGGGCTGACATTAAGATCATCTACTAAATGGAATTTAGCAGATCCAACTGTGATCAAACTGTGAAGTTCTAGACAGGAGCAATGTGAGGAACATGGATTAATGCCCCACATGAATACAACAAGCCCCCTGCCAAGCTCTGCTTCTACATTAAATAGGACTTTTCTTTGTTGCAGTCAAGATGCTGTGCATAAATCCACACATTAAATTATACAAAATAAAGGTGTTGCATTGGATCTGTAGCTCTTCGTGGCAGTGGCTTCACTGCTTCAGAGCCTGAGGCGTCTCAAAAGTATTGTGAGGGCATGCAATGATCATTGTTTACAGATATAGCTCTTAGGGCCTCCGTAGTCCGTCAGCCTCCAGCTTTCCTCTGTATTAAATCTGTTGTTGTTGAAACCTGCAGTTGACTGGTGGCATAAACAACACATCACATTCTTTATTTTGTTAAAATCATGTGCAGAATGAAAAATTAGAGATTTATACAGTGCCTTGCAAAAGTATCCGGCCCCCTTGAACTTTTGAACCTTTTGCCACATTTCAGGCTTCAAACATATAAATAAAAAAAAATTTTGTGAACAATCAACAACAAGTGGGACACAATCATGAAGTGGAATGAAATTTATTGGATGTGTCAAACTTTTTTAACAAATAAAAAACTGAAAAGTGGGGCGTGCAATATTATTCGGCCCCCTTGCGTTAATACTTTGTAGTGCCGCCTTTTGTTGCAATTACAGCTGCAAGTCGTTTGGGGTATGTCTCTATCAGTTTTGCACATCGAGACTGAAATTCTTGCCCATTCATCCTCGCAAAACAACTCGAGCTCAGTGAGGTTTGATGGAGAGCGTTTGTGAACACAAGTCTTCAGCTCTTTCCACAGACTCTCGATTGGATTCAGGTCTGGACTTTGACTTGGCCATTCCAACACCTGGATATGTTTATTTGTGGACCATTCCATTGTAGATTTGGCTTTATATTTTGGATCATTGTCTTGTTGGAAGATAAAGCTCCGTCCCAGTCTCAGGTCTCTTGCAGACTCAAACAGGTTTTCTTAAAGAATGGTCCTGTACTAGCCTGGTTTAAACCAGACCCTTGTCCTTCACTTCGCTTTGGACTAGGGTCTGGCATCTCTGCCATAGACAACGATTTCTCCTGGAGATTTTTGAATGGACCAATCAGAGAACAGGAGGCAGAGTTTTGTTAGTTTAGCCTGGCGAGGTCCAGGCTATCAGATAAATTGCTCAGAAACCACTCGGTGGATATTTTTTCTGCCACCAGTGTGTAATTATATGTCTTTAATTTACTGACTGTTGGCCTAGATGAAACATTTGAGATAAAATTCGATTTTTTATCATTTATTTTCGTAGCGCACCCGAGGCTGTTTGGAAAATATCAAACCGAAACTATTTAATATCCCAGCAGATTTGACCATTTCGTGAATTGATTTAGGAACTGTTAAGCTCAGGAACACTTCTGATATAACGTCAGCTATGAAATATATTTTTTCTCAGCAGAGAAATAATAGTTTTTTACCTTGTTTTGATGAAAATTCGTTCGTGGCGGCAGCCATTTTGAATGACGACGTCAGTCGACATCGTTCAAAACTCCGCCTTCTGCTCTCTGATTGCTCAGGAACACTTCTGATATAACGTCAGCTATGAAATATATTTTTTCTCAGCAGAGAAATAATAGTTTTTTACCTTGTTTTATTGAAAATTCCTTCGTGGCGGCAGCCATTTTGAATGACGACGTCAGTCGACGTCGTTCAAAACTCCGCCTTCTGTTCTCTGATTGGTCCGGTCAAAACCTACCGGAGATATCCTTGTCTATGGGACAAGTCCCAGACTGTGCAGTGAAGGGAAATGAGAATTGAGCGGAGCTGTGCAGGAAGGCGAGGGCCAGGCTAGTCCTGTACAGTTCCTTCTAAAAGAATTAGCATATTGTGATAAAGGTCATTATTTGCCATAATGCAATGATAAAAATGAAACTTTCATATAGATTCATTGAACACCAACTGAAATATTTCAGGTCTTTTATTGTGTCAATACTTGTGATTTTGGCATTATAGCTCATGAAAACCCAAAATTCCTGTCTCAAAAAATTAGCATATGTCATCCGACCAATAAAAGTGTTTTTAATACAAAAAAGTCAACCTTCAAATAATTATGTTCAGTTATGCACTCAATACATGGTCGAAAATCCTTTTGCAGAAATGACTGCTTCAATGCGGCGTGGCATGGAGGCAATCAGCCTGTGGCACTGCTGAGGTGTTATGGAGGCCCAGGATGCTTCGATAGCGGCCTTAAGCTCATCCAGAGTGTTGGGTCTTGCGTCTCTCAACTTTCTCTTCACAATATCCACAGATTCTCTATGGGGTTCAGGTCAGGAGAGTTGGCAGGCCAATTGAGCACAGTAATACCATGGTCAGTAAACCATTTACCAGTGGTTTTGGCACTGTGAGCAGGTGCCAGGTCGTGCTGAAAAATGAAATCTTCATCTCCATAAAGCTTTTCAGCAGATGGAAGCATGAAGTGCTCCAAAATCTCCTGATAGCTAGCTGCATTGACCCTGCCCTTGATAAAACACAGTGGACCAACACCAGCAGCTGACATGGCACCCCAGACCATCACTGACTGTGGGTACTTGACACTGGACGTCTCATTTTGGCATTTCCTTCTCCCCAGTCTTCCTCCAGACTCTGACACCTTGATTTCCGAATGACATGCAAACTTTGCTTTCATCCAAAAAAAAGTACTTTGGACCACTGAGCAACAGTCCAGTGCTGCTTCTCTGTAGCCCAGGTCAGGCGCTTCTGCCGCTGTTTCTGGTTCAAAAGTGGCTTGACCTGGGGAATGCGGCACCTGTAGCCCATTTCCTGCACACGCCTGTGCACGGTGGCTCTGGAATCGGCCCTTCTCCACAATCTTCCTCAGGGTCCAGTCACCTCTTCTCGTTGTGCAGCGTTTTCTGCAAAACTTTTCCCTTCCCACAGACTTCCCACTGAGGTGCCTTGATACAGCACTCTGGGAACAGCCTATTCGTTCAGAAATTTCTTTCTGTGTCTTACCCTCTTGCTTGAGGGTGTCAATAGCCGTGTTTCCATCAAGGTTTCTAGATGCGTATTTTGAAGTATCGCAGCAGAAAAGCTTAATGGAAATGGCAAAATGCGAAGTTACTTCCTCAAATTCGCCAAAAAGTTTATACGCTCGCTTGAGGTGGTTTTTGGGATCTTCGAAAATGAGCAGATGCGCAAAACGACAGATGGAAACAGATTTGCCGACTCAGTTCTGCCGTAGCGAACATTCACGTCACGTGACGTTCAGCTGTTTCCGCTCCGGACAACATGTAACATCGCTAAAACTAGTTGGCATGACAGAATAAATACAACTTGCCCGATAGCAACACATACCTGAAATATTCTCTCCATTTTGACGAGATGTGTGGCCGGGTTCTGTTTTCAACCGCTACTTCCTGTTTACTGTAGACATGCGCAGTGCTGACGTAATGACGCTGACGTCTGACGTAATGACGCTGACGTCTGACGTAATGACGCTGACGTCTGACGTAATGACGCTGTGCGTGGCTTGGTAGATGCGCTACAAGCCAGTAGATGGAAACACTTCTGATCCGCATTAAAGGTTCAGTATGCAGTTTCTGTAGAACTGCAGCAGTTAGAAATATTTTCAACAGGCAAAGCATTCTGATCCCTCCCCCTCAGAGCCATATGTGGCTCTGCCCCCTTGTGGTCTGTTGAATTTCAAATTCAAGCTCTGTTTTTATTGGCTGATTCAAATTCAAGCTCTGTTTTTATTGGCTGGTTACAAACTCTGTTTTTATTGGCTGGAAAATGGCGGGTCACCTTTTCTTTTTAGAAATGCTTATTTACCACCTGGAGAAGCAAGGGGACAATATTTTTTTTAAATTTTTTTCAGAGATTACCTGGCTAACATCAGTCTGTCAGGAGGTAGTGACAGAGTGAAGAAATATGTTCATAAAAAAAGCTACATACTGCAGCTTTATTTTGTATTTACATATTTGCGAGATTTCAAATATTAGCTCAAAATTAAAAATTAAAATAGATGGAAACACGGTTAATGATGGCCTTCTGGACAGCAGTCAGGTCGGCAGTCTTACCCATGAATGCGGTTTTGAGTAATGAACCAGGCTGGGAGTTTTTAAAAGCCTCAGGAATCTTTTGCAGGTGTTTAGAGTTAATTCGTTGATTCAGATGTTTAGGTTAATAGCTCGTTTAGAGAACCTTTTCATGATATGCTATTTTTTTAAGACAGGAATTTTGAGTTTTCATGAGCTGTATAACAAAATCATCAGTATTAAAACAATAAAAGACCTGAAATATTTCAGTTGGTGTGCAATGAATCTAAAACATTTGAAAGTTTCATTTTTATAATTACATTATGGAAAATAATGACCTTTATCACAATACTGTATGCTACTTTTTTGAGAAGGACCTGTATTTGGTCCCATCCATCTTCCCATCAATTCGGACCAACTTCCCTGTCCCTGCTGACGAAAAGCAGGCCCAAACCATGATGTTGCCGCCACCATGTTTGACAGTGGGGATAGTGTGTTCAGGGTGATGAGCTGTGTTGCTTTTACGCCAAACATATAGTTTTGCATTGTGGCCAGACAGTTCAATTTTGGTTTCATCTGACCAGAGCACCTTCTTCCACATGTGGTGTGTCTCCCAGGCAGCTTGTTGCTAACTTTAAACACTTTTTATGGATATCTTTGAGAAATGGCTTTCTTCTTGCCACTCTTCCATAAAGGTCAGATTTGTGCAGTGTACGGCTGATTGTTGTCCTATGGACAGACTCTCCTCTCAGCTGTAGATCTCTGCAGTTCATCCAGTGTGATCATGGACATCTTGGCTGCATCTCTGATCAGTCCTCTCCTTGTTCGAGATGAAAGTTTAGAGGGACGGCCGGGTCTTGGTAGATTTGCAGTGGTCTGATACTCCTTCCATTTCAATATGATTGCTTGCACAGTGCTCCTTGGGATGTTTAAAGCTTGGGAAATATTTTTGTATCCAAATCCAGCTTTAAACTTCTCCACAATAGTATCTCGGACCTGCCTGGTGTGTTCCTTGGTCTTCATGATGAACAGAACCCTGAGACGATCACAGAGCAGGTGCATTTATACGGAGACTTGATTACACACAGGTGGATTCTATTTATCATCATCAGTCATTTGGGACATTGGAACATTTATAGATCCTCACTGAACTTCTGGAGTGAGTTTGCTGCACTGAAGGGGGCCGAATAATATTTCACGCGCCACTTTTCAGTTTTTTATTGCTAAAATAAGTTTGACACATCCAATTAATTTCATTCCACTTCACAATACTGTAGTGTTCCACTTGTTGAGTCTTCACAAAAAAATAAAATTTTATATCTTCATGTTTGAAGCCTAAAATGTGGCAAAAGGTTGAAAAGTTCAAGGGGGGCAGATACTTTTGCAAGGCACTGTAATAACCTAAATGGAAACTGACACTATCATGGAGAGATTGTGAGGTTAGGGATAAAAAGAAAGAAGGTAAATGAAAACACACGTTTGCTACAATCTTTAATTCAAGAACTGAAGCAGCAGAAACAGCGAGGAAGAAAAAGAGGCTCTCAGCTGTGCACGCAAACAAATTTTAGCAGAGCATCACTTATTGCACACCAACATAACTTTTCACATCAACTGTTTTTGGCTCTTTTTTGTCTTTGACCAACTGAATTCAGGAAGTACGCTTTACTGCATCATTATTTACCGTTGGAACAAATCAAGTTTTAATTTAAATTTAGCTGTAAAAGTTGCTCAGATGTGACATAAGGAAGCAACAAAAAGTTTTAAATTTATATTCATTTATTATGAAATTCCACAAGTTAATGAAACATGAAATTCTAACATCCAATGCTCAAGTGGTACTTCACAAAATCTTGGGATAACATAAGACACCCAGGAATGACAAAAATAATTTTGTAAAAATAAAAAAATGCATTCTATCCATTATTTCTTTTGAGAATTATTAAAATAGTTTTACAACAGGAAAAAAACTAACTGTACTTACTGCTTTGATCAATGACTGTGGTGAAAAAGTTTTTTGTATAAATTGTTGTTTTTCACAAAATCCTGTTTCCTTCTAAATGCTGCCTTACAAAGAGAACAGCTAAAGGTAGATTTCCTGCATGGCTTCTTATTCGTGGTTCTAAACAGCGTTTCAATTTGAAACTTGCATTACAGATGGAGCAGTGAAAAGGTCTCTAATTCTTTGTGGATTTTTGTGTTGTATAAAAAGCCAATTTAAATTTGAAGCATTCCTTACAGATGGAACAGCTAAAAGGTTTCTCTTTGTGGGTTGTTGTGTGTTGTAAATAAACAGTCTTCAATTTGAACGTTTCTTTACAGGTGGAGCAGCTGAAAGGTTTTTCTTTCATATGTTCTTTATTGTGATAATGCAGATATGACCTGTAAATAAAGACATAGCTACACACTGGGCTGGACTGGCCATCGGGCACACCGGGCAAATTCCCGCTGGGCCGGCCGGCCCGTCGGTGATTTTTGGGCCGCCCGGGCGGTCCTGACTGTCATGAACCAAAAAAATAAATTATAGCTATTTTTTTGTCAATCGCGACGGCCGATTGGTTGATTTTCTTGAACGACATCGAGCTAATCCAATGAAATCTCTCAGCACTCTTTGGCGGGCGGCCCGACCAGACCAGCCCCTCCTCTTTAGACCAATCAATCAGTCATACACAGAGAGGAGAAGACAACATGGAGAGCAGCAAAAAGCGAAAAGGAGGCGCCGAAAAAAATAGGATTAAAAAGAGACAAGCCCTTCAGGCAGATGCTGCAAAATGTATAAAAATAACCCAGATGTTTGCTGGTGGCTGTGGAGCGGCCACCTCGCAGCAGCCACAGGTCCCGACAGCGGGGGTCTGCAGGTGGATGAGGCCGAGAAATGGCGACAGGGGCGCGGGAGACCCGCGGCAGCCGCAGATGCCGATGCGAGCGTGGGAAATACTCAACTTCAGGTAAGAAGTGATGAAAATACACATGACTCTGAGTCTAATACAGGGTGACCAGCTGGGCTGGGTGGGAGTCTGAGAGAAGGCGAATAAAATAAGGATAAGAATAAATAAGGCAGAGAATGCGCAGCACCGGGTCCTGCTCGCATTTACATATCTGCAGCATTCCCCCAACATTTACATATCTGCAGACAAACCCCATAAATCAAATCAAAACCCAAAATGCACCAACTTTCAGTCCAAACGCTCTTCTCAGATAAAAAGTTTGTTTGAAGCGGGATGAGGAAACGCCCACTCAATCCATCCAGGCGTCGGCGCGCCAAAATAAAAAGGAACGTTCTCACCAGAGTCTCAAGGTCCTTTTAGCGTGCCTCCCCTGCAGTCCTAGGTAAAGGAAAAGTTACTGATCCACCGCGATCCCAACTCAGGGTGATACACAGTCCACAGGCAGTCCACAGGGCAACGGCCTCACGCCAAATCCTTCTCAGCAGGTGCGCACTCCAAGGTGAGACAGAGAGGAAGCGCCGTCACTTCCTCCTCCTTTTAAGTCCACTTCCCCACCGTCTCCAAAACATATTATTACAAAACAAATTTACCCAAACACATAAACAAGTTGAAACTTTCATTTGGAACACACTCGTTACCTTTCAGGAGACAACAATTAATAATAAATGGTCATATTGCAGCGTAGATAATATAATAAAATAAGGAAACAAATGGAAATAAATCTAACGCTTTATTAATCGATCAGTGACCATTACAAAGTGATGAAAATACACATGACTCTGAGTCATGTGTATTTCTGAGGATGGTGTAGTAAGTTTAAGTTCATTAGACAAGTACATATACACCAACAAGACAATGTTTGTTATGTTATCTTAACACAAAACAGGAATATATGGCTGATGGAAAAATAAAGTTTCTTTATAGAATGGTTGTTTGAGATTTTTAATTTCTGTGTTCCTGTTGTTACAATACAGAGCCATCAGGCTCTCTGATGGTTCCTCCTTTTTGAGGCATGGTATGGTATGGTTTCCTAATAAATACTGTATAACAAACACCATTATGTCATCTTAATAAACTATGATTTTATTCTAAGCACCTTGTTGGGTCAAGGGAAAACAGACATAAATACAAGCAATATCTAAGAGTGATTGCTGTTAGCACATCTTGCTCTGACTATAATCATTCTGACAGGGTGCCATGATAACATGGGTCATCATAGAATTACTGACTTAAATAAAAAAGTATCTTTTCATTACAGTTTGCAAGCACTGCCACAAGAAATTTGTTTCCATTCACGAGCGTCATTCTCTTTCCATCAATACCTGGTGGGCCACTCTGCTCAAAATGCCCGGGCCGATTTTTTGTCCCAGTCCAGCCCACACACTGAGCAACTGAACGGCTTCTCTTCAGTGTGGGTTCTTAGGTGCTCTTCTAAAATGCATTTTCTATTGAAAGCTGCACAACAAAACAAACATATGAAAGGACTTTCCTCAGTGTGAAGTTTTGAGTGTGCCATAAAATCCTTTTTTTTTTTTAAACACTGCTGTACAAACTGAACAGCTGCAGGTTCTCTTCTCTGTCAGATTTCAGGTGACGAGTCACAGCATACTTGTGACTGAAGTATTGGACACAGACTGAGCAACTGTATGGTGTCTCTCCATTGTGGGTTTTATTACAATGTTCCCTTCAGTTGGTTTCAAAAGAAAATATTTGTTACAAGTAAAACACTTGTAACGTTTTCCCCTATGTGAATTCTCATATGATAATTTAAACCTTCCAAATCACTGAACTTCTGACCACAAAGGGAACAACTGAAAGGTTTCTATCCACTGTGCCTCATCAGCATGTGTCGCTTCAAGCCAATTTTGCTTACAAAGGCTGCTTCACAGACAGAGCAGCTGAAAGGTTTCTCTCCACTGTGCCTCATCATGTGTTCCTTTAAACTATCTTTCCTTGCAAAGGCTGCTTCACAGACAGAACAGCTGAAAGGTTTCTCTCCACTGTGCCTTATCATGTGTTTCTTTAAGCCAATTTTGCTTACAAATGCTGTTTCACAGACAGAACAGCTGAAAGGTTTCTCTCCATTGTGCCTCATTATGTGATGCGTTAAGCCCCTTTTGCTTGCAAAGGCTGCTTCACAGACAGAACAGCTGAAAGGTTTCTCTCCACTGTGCGACATCATGTGTCGCTTCAAGTCATTTTTGCTTACAAAGGCTGCTTCACAGACAGAACAGCTGAAAGGTTTCTCTCCACTGTGCCTCATCATGTGTTCCTTTAAACTATCTTTCCTTGCAAAGGCTGCTTCACAGACAGAACAGCTGAAAGGTTTCTCTCCACTGTGCCTCATCATGTGTT